>VUQJ01003570.1:0-10589 GCA_015108635.1 Andinoacara biseriatus
TTCCTTTACCAGCGGATGATTACCGGTGGTTATACCCCCGCTGTACTGTTAACGGCATAAAGCGAGATTTTAACACCTCTAATTATGACCACAGGTGATAAAATCCACATATTTGGTCAACAACCCTTCAATCCTAGAAAAATTTACCCTCGTTTGTGTAAATTTTTTTGTCTTCTTACCGGTTCACAGGTGACCCTCTGCAACACGAATCTCTCTGATGCCCAGCACTGGCCGAGTGCGCGAGGACAGCTGGCACAGCGCGAGCAGCAGATGCTTCTTCGGCGACGGGCCGGCAGCAGCCAATGAGAAGCCAAGCAAATCAGCGCAACCGAAAAACCGACCAATGGGAGGGCAGAAGAGGGTCTCGTATGCATGTCTTCGGTCTCCTCGTCCCAGGGGAAAGGGGCGTGTCTCTCACCGCTTTAGCCTTGCTGCTTTCAAATGCTGTTGGAAATATGACAGTTAGTTCCCGATTTTTTTTTAAAATTACATATTTGAACGTTTGAATGAAGCATATTATTATTCTATCAAGCCACTTTAAATAAAACTCTTTATTCTAGCTTTGTTCATATTGATTATATTTCTGAAGTGTACATTATTTATTCGTGAAATAATAACCAAAATACATAAAAAATAACTGATTTTCAGACTTTACCTTCTGCTATTTCATCTGTAGAGGTGATCTCTAAGAAGGCACCCTCCCTCACACAGGCTAAAAAAAAAAGAATCTCTTAAGTCCCAGACAGCGGTGTAATTATTACTGTTGACCCAGTGCACTCGAACACTGCACTTCCTGCATTAAGAGATTACAGATTGCACTTGAATGCAACAATATGGAGCTGAAGCGGCACGGTGTGAAGACCATGTTGGAGGCAGGATGTCCTCCCTGGCAGCCTGGCTGGCTCAGGTAACTGTAGTGGGAATTCACGATAGGTAATTAACAGGGGTAGAGCCTGTGGCTTGGACCTACATATATGTACTGAATACACCTGCAATGTTAACCTGCAGGTAGCAACAGGAAATGAGCAGAGGATTCACATTTCTTTCCAAACACCCAAAATTGGGACATGGGATGATTAATAATGAGCTTTATTGGCTCATAGTCTTCAAGTAAGTGTGTATCTGTACATACATGATTATTGGGGCTCTGGTTTGGGAGAACTGAACCTATAGAGTCATGTGAATCCAATAAAACTAAATGAAATAAAACGTGGTTTTTAATCAGTGAAAGGAGACCTATAGAATTTGAGATTTTTAAGTGCTGCATAAAAACACTGATGAGTAATTTTGTGATTTTATTCAGAGTTTTTAAAAAAAATGCCTTGACTTCTTTAGCTTAGCACATTTACTCATTCTTAAAATAAAGAACAACATGCCCTATAATTTCAAAGTCCACAGAAATACACCTCCATGAGGCATGAAGGCTGGGAACTCCCTCCATACTGTGCATGAATTGACTCCCTGAATCCAGAAGGATATCCGGATTGGCATTAGTTAAATTTTTCTGGCAACATCAAAACAATGTCGATTTATTGTCAGTTCTGCAATATGGACAGGACATATAAGGAATTGAGATGCCATTTCCCCCGGGCCTACCTAAATAAGTAATTATAAGGTATTAAAGTATAAATATGAATTACAAACCTATATAAAATTACTGCTGTTTATGTATAAAAATATGAGATGTACGAGGATTCTTAGAACTATATACATCATTATAGTTCATTGCATAAAAATATGAAGCATAAATGATTGAGTAAAATGCCTATGCACATTTACATGATTAAAAATAAGCATGCAAACTAAAATAATCTTGAGGTGTGTTTATCAGTGTTTATGAAGCTTTTTTAAACTTCTGTTTATTTTTGTTTTATTTGCTCTGCTTTGGTAAAAATCTAGTTGTTGTCACCATTTGGGTAATGCTCTGCCTGGTAAAGGTAAAGCTGCAACCTTCACCTTTTCAGTCAATAATTTCTTTTTTTTTTTTATTAATCTCTTTGCTGTTATTTATTTATTTTTATGGGCATTTTTTGTTATTGTCATTAGTAAATAGTAATAGTAAATAATGACTGAAATAGAAGTCACTGAAAACTTATAAATAACTTATGATTATTTATGTGCTAAATGTATACATTCTTCATAAACTGTAAGCTTATATCTTCTTCGCTGCCTGCCTGGTCAGGTCAAGATGCTTTGAATGGAGAAACCTCAATTTCATCACTTACCCAGAGTAAGTGACATGATATGACATGTAGATATGTTGGCTTCATCATGTGGCTACCAGTCTGTCTATGGACGTCTCCACAACCAAACATATCAATTACAGAACAATGCAGAACACCAGCAGAAGAAATACAATGGCTATTTCACTGAGTCACAGCATGTTGAACAGCATATCATGGGGAAATTTTTTTTTAAATAACACTCTGGGGATTTCTTTTCTTTCTTTTTAAAAAAAAATAAAAACATGTAACTTTGCAGCATTACTCCATGTAGCATCACACCTGCTACGAGGAAGGTCAAGTTCATGGTCAGAGTAGCGGTCAAGAAATAACATCACTGAAATTTGAACATTGCATTTCATGCTTGATCTGGTTCTGGTTCATAGGAGCCCAATTTCATTAAAGTTGGATCAATAGTTTAGGTTGAGAGGGTGTCTGAAAATCAGCACTTACCCCCCTTTGGGCTACATTTGCCCAAATTCAGGGTACAAAATGTATTTTAGTGATTTCTGCCTCCAATATCCATTGAGAGGAGTAACGACATGAATCAAAGACCCACCTTTATTTGTGCATAAATAGGGGCGAAATCTATCAGACCATTTGGTACACGTCTTTATCATTCTTCCACAGGAAACAAGTTAGTGTGATCACCTGCACGTCCAGTGATGTTGCATATGTGACATACTGCCCAGGTGGCCTGGCATACAGCTGTAAAACATCTAGAAGAAAAACGTGCAAACGATGGATGTGCCTTGTGATACCTGGGGTGGAGGCAAGAAGAGAGACTATCGGCCCATCACTGACTGGTGGATGATGTAGGCGTCTCTGGACTCTTTTGCACCTGTCAGATCTGCTCTGTTTTAAACTTTTTATGTGGGTTGTCTTGCTGTTGCCTCTCCAGTGCACCTGTTGCCACTTCAGATGAAACAGATTCACAGTGGTTTCTGCTTCTTAACTGGACAGATTGATGTCTGACTTTATATTATACTGTGATGACTGAGTGTTCAATTAACTTTTTTTGCAAGCGGTTTATATAAGATTGCCTGAATGTTGCCCGTTTACACAATGAAGGTTGAATGGAGTTAGCAGCAGTAAGTGAGACAGTGCGCTGGAGCTGTATTTCATTGATTTCATTAAGTTTTTCCTCACCTGTTGCTCATTCAGGTGTGCAGAAATGTTTGTGTTTCTGGTTTCAATTAAGAACTTTTGGTCTTAGAACTGACATATAGCGGCATAACATGAAAAGTAGTATCAACCCACATTTTTAAGCATCATTTTCACTTTCAGAGACCCAAAATTAGTTGATTAAAAGTTTATTTCACAAGCTTTTTGTCTGTGGACCAGTGTGATTGATTTTCAGATTCAGTCTTGAGGGTCTCATCACCAACAAGTGATGAGAGACGTGGTCAGTGGTTTTGATTTAACTTGATTTTTAGAGATTGTGCCCTTAACCCACACACACGTAGAGAGCACCGAGACTTGACAGGAAATCACAATAAACAGTTCTTGTTTATTCACGGTTCATTTCTTACATTGTTCAAGTACAAAGTTAAAATGCCTTTTTAATTAGTTCATATTCATACAAGAGTAAAATAATAATAGTGCCTTTCATCACTACCGCAAACATAAATACAGTAATTGTAAAGACAAACTTGATTTATACTCCTAACAATAAATTTTTCTTGTTTTCAGATAAAATTTTAGCACCTTTTGAAACACCACCAGGTCCTCCTTTTCCTAAAAGCTCATCTTTCATTTAGTCCATGAGATGAGTGTCTGCATGCGCCACAGCATTGTATTTGTAGGTGTTGTGCATGTATCTCTGCGTCTGAGCGTCGGTCGCTCTGTGTCTTAACAGTGTGTGTGTGTTTGAAAGTGTATCAGTGTTTAAAACAGCGCATCACTCAGCCTAAAAGCTGTCGATAGGCGAACAGAAACATCATCACCGTGTCACCCGTCACTTAAAAGCCCCTTTCCTCGCACGTTTTTTCCCACTGCACTCTCACACAGAGACATGTTGGAAAAAAAAAAACTTTAAATAAACAGCTGGAAAATGTAAACAAGCTGAAAATTGTTCCGCCTGTGCGGAATCAGTGGTCCCCAGAGCAAATATAACAAACACTGATGAGCCACAACATTAAAACCACTGACAGCTGCAGTGAAAGATCACACTTTTTTAATGTGATGTTCTGCTGAAAAATTTCGGTCCTGCCATTTGTGTAGGTGTTACTTTTACACAAACTGCCAACCCGGGGATGGCTGCCGGTCAAGTTAACACACTTTATGGCAAGCGCACTCGCCAATGGCAGTGGTACTGGTGGCATAGTACTGGGACAATCTACTGTACGCTGAACACTAAATGGAAAGTAAAGCTGAATATGAAGTCAATGAGAATTTCATCATAAATGTGACTTTTTCCCACTTTCTTCAGGTGTTAATATTTCTTTGAACGTATTATTTTTATACATGCATTTATTTATATCGATATTTATTTTTGCATGTTTTTTTCTTGTTGTTTTAACCTTAATGTTACTATGTTTGGCCCTTCCTCTTTAACTTTCTCTTTTAGGGTGTTTTCACACCTATAGCTCGTTTACTCTGCTATGGATCAGTTGATGAGTTTGTAAGCTTGTTTTTTCCATGCTATTTGGTTTCTTTTCACACAGTAAAAAATCTACAAGCAAAAAAAAACATGTCACTACAAACCATGTGAGCATGTTCAGTCAGAATTGGCCAGATTTGTCTGAGGTGCGAGCAACAAAAGTGAACACAGGAAGAAGGTGCTGTGTTCTGGACTACTGGATAACAGCTGAGCCCTCAGTTCATTTTACTGCTAGTTGCTGCAGCTTGTGTACTCTGCACATCTGTGGTACTCTGCTGCTTTGTTCAAACCCGCAGTGAACACCTGGTAGTTGGGTTGGACTGAGGTCAAATCATGTTCTCACCATAAACAAGACCGCTTGCTCCAAAGGGTCTCGGTGTGGTTGTTGTAGGCCACACACGAGTGTGATTACTGTGTTCACATTTGCACAAATTATTTAAATAGACTGAACACTGCAGGTGTGAAAACACCCACCACTAAAAATCTGAGATGGTAAACTTCTGTCTAGCAGGCATTTCTCGTATTTTATTAATAAGTTTTGTAACCCTCAGATTTGACCTCCAGACTGGGAACCACTGTATTCCAGTGGAAATGTTGGATTCAGCGTTTACAGCCAGCTTTAATTCAACCTGTCTCTGTTGAGAGCATCGTGCAGCTCATCGCTTCAACAATTTCTTCTGGCATTCTCGGGTACAATAGAACAAGTCACTATACTAACTGTAATATATGCTTTCTCTAGCCTCTCTCTCCACTCTAGGCTGAGACTGAACTGAACTGAGCACCAACCTGGAACAGTACACACACACAATAACAGATTATTACTGTAATTATTATTACCATATTATTATTATCGTTACTCCCTAATCTAACATGGAATCGGAGATTACATTGAATGACTGACATGCAGCACCTGGGGGAGGGGTGGGGCAGAGTGGGGTTGTCAGGTGGGGATTTCAAGTGGGTGTGGGCGGGGTTTAGGAGCACCAAGCGATGTGGGGCCATGATGATGTCACACCCAGCAGCGCCGTGGAAAGCCTGATGGCGACAGGCGGCCGGCAAGAACACAGTGTGTATGCATGTGTGAGTGTAGCGGTGTAGGTTGTTTTGTAGCGAAAGGAGAAGCGTGAAGGTTCTTTCCAGCAAACAAGTGTGTGTTTGAGTACATGTGTGAGAGACCTGCAAGAAGAGCGCTGTAAAAAAGAGCAGAGTTGAAAAAGCACCTGAAGGTTGGTTGTAGAAATGGAGAGTAAACATGATGGAAAAAAATCTTTGAACCTGCTGGTTTACTGTTGGTATGAGAGTTTGTGCATGTGTGTGTGTGTTTGTGTGAATGTGTGTCGGCATAGACTGCATGTGTCCAGTTGTTAGCTGGTATCTGAGGAAGGTCTGAGGATCGGAAGGCTTCCTGGAAAAGATGGTCGCCTGAGGACCAAAAGCACCAGACTGAAGTGTTTTCTCTAAAGGCAGCCCTGTCTAAATAAAACACACATCAGAACTTGTTTCTCATAGTCTGTGTGTGTAATAAATACAGCCAACACACTAGATGACATTTCCTTTTCACTGAGCATACATTGGGCGAAAGGCAGATGAAACACCCAAGACAGCTCATACTGCAGAACCTGTGTTACGTAAGGTTCTGTTTATTTATACAGGGCTATCTGTTTCAGTCACAGAAAGTAGAAAGCCAGCATAGTGTCCACAGAGTAAAGTCAGCCTCTGCTTTCAGCCCATGCTGCTGCAGAACGGCGACTGCAGGACGTTTTGGATCTCTATGAAGCAAAGGGGGGGAACGAGTGCCGAAAAGCTGGCAGGCTAGTCACTTAACTAACAGCGGAGCTGAGGCACAAAAAGAAGCTGCATTGTAAGAGGAGGGAGCGTTAAATGCTGCTGAAAGGAAGCTGCTGAATGTCTTCCACTTCTAAAAAATCCACAGATGTTTTAGTTCAATGTTTCTCAGAAGTAGTGCTGCTCTGCAGGCAGAAATAATCCTGCTGGATGAGTCTAACCTCACTTGTTTTAGCCACAGACTGTAAAAAATGGAAGTACTTTAAACTTGCATTTTTTTTTGTAATGACCCTTCTGGCTGCCAAAAGTTCAGGAGTCAATGGAAAAAATGTCCCTGTGTGTGTTTGCGATGAGTTTATGGGCTCAGAGGCTCATTTGAGTTTTATTTAATAAAACATGATGTTCACTTTATAAATCAGAAATTAGGATTATGAGGATATGGCTAACAACAAGTCTTTAGCCAATAGATTTCTCAGTCTGATTCACCTCTCATTCATCACAAACACCAATATGGCAAAAGTGCTCGCTTCAATGTAAATTTAGTTACATCCATCTTTTATTTTGCCTATGGTTGGAGTCAAGGATTGAAAGCATGTAAACAGAGATGTTATAAGAAAGAGACATTCTGAATTAAAATCTAGGAGAAAATGTCAGTGTTAGTAAAAGGTCAACTTCCAAGAGGAAAATACCTTATTTTTTTTTTCCTGATTTGACTGGTACATGCAGTTTTTTTATGTCCCAGTGTTGAAAATTAAAGCTAATTTAGATAATATTTAAAAAAAGAGAAAGGCTTTGTCTTTAAAGTACTTTTTGTAGTTCCTACATTTGCAGCTTTTCACTAAATCTCTCACCACCAGGGGGCAGTGTTAGAACACTGAGTGAGTTGATATGTTTTCAGTTGTGTGCTGCTGTTCTGTTTTAACTTCTGATATTTGTTTCTTGTCCTCAAGAAGCTTTTTTGTTTGCCAGACTGCCATCCCAAATAAGAATACACAAACCTGATGTGATAAGCGGAAGAAAGTGGATGGCTGGATCGTGAGGCGCCATCACGTGGTACAAAGTAGCATTACATGGCCCTACTTCACCTTCAGCTGATATCTCTTCAACACATTTCATAGATGTTTTGGACATAAAATCACAGCAGGAGCTTCTTTACATTATTTTGATGATTTTCGTTCATTTAGGAAGGTTTTAGGCAAAGACTGGAATTTACAATAATTATATTTAAAGACCTGCAAAAATCAGCTTATATAGACCTCCTTCTTCTAATTTAATGCAGATTTAATATGTTAAATTAAAAAAATTTACTTCTTCTCAATGTTAAGGTGAGATTTTCATATCAAATTCAGGATATTGTTAGTATACATTTGGATTCACTGTATGTATAAAAAATAAAATATGAATAGTATGAAATAAAAGCTAAATCCGGTTTCTACTTTGGTCTCTTGGCAGTATTTGGATCTCACATTCAAATACCTCTTCAAAAACAGCAAAAGCATCAGTTTTACTGCAGTTAACACACACACATTTGGAGGGTACAGTGCTGAGTATGTATGTCCTGAACAATTAATATATTTGTCTTTTATGATCTCAAAGCCATTCAAACACTTAAAAATTATTTTAAGAAATACTTGACATTGGAATTTGTGATGTGGAGCATTATTAGCGTAACATTTCACACAAATTTCCCACTAACTTTAAGCATCACTTTGAGAAGAAACAGAGAGAGGTCAAAGGTAATCAAGCTAAATTCATGATTATTTGAATTTAACTTTCTCTCCAACCTATCAGCATCACATCTGCTGAACAGCATCTTATATCACTGCCAACCTTAGTGGGGCAAACTTTGGTATGACATCTACTTATTCCTGATGAACTCAGCAGGTACATTTACTGCAGGGCCGTGGCTAAAGAGGGGCCTGGACTGTAATCTGTCAGCTCTGTAACCTCGTAGTTTAATCGTCAATATGGCCACCTTATTTTTACAGAGCAGCTAAGGCATGTTTATGGATGCTTTATGGAAGTCTGTTTACAATTAAAATCATTACTAACATTGATTTGAAACCAAGTTTAAGTGATCCTGTTTGGTATTGGAACCAGTTTAACGACAGAAGAGTCCGTTTTTGTGCAGATTTTAGCTGTAATTTCCAAACTCAGCTGTGGAGCCAAAACCAACTAACATCTGACTCCAGCCTCTGTCAGGTGAGTGATATCAGAGTGTTATTCAAATTTAAAATGAGCACCAAAAGTCATTAAAGGCCTGTCATCTCAGCATAAACTGAACACGAGAAACTAGTTCCATTATTTAAAGACTGCAGTATTTTTGAATGCACAGCATTTGCTAACCTAGTGTCTAAAAACCACCTAGAAGTAATCAAAATAGTACAAAGATATTTTGCTTGCTGTGTGGATATCCCAGCAGTAGTTTATATTTTATATACTGTTTATAGAGTACATGTACAGTATCAAGTATATGAATATAAGCAAGCATAAACGCTGACTTCACACTGTCTTCATTATAGTCACATTTTTTTCTGGTCTCTCTGACTGACTGTGTGTTTTAGCCCAACATGGCAATGATTGATGGCCATGATTGCCCCCCACTGGAGGGCGCTGTTAAGACTGAGGATGCAGACAGCAGTGTGGATGTTTCTTTTGTACTGGTTTTATTTTAAGTTTCATTATTTTTGTTTTAGTTTACATTCCTAGAGTTTATTTTGTTTTAGATTTTGATGTTTGTTTTTACAACCAAAACTACAAACTAAAGCTAAGCATTAAAAGACATTTTAGTTCACTGAAATAAAAAGAAAACTAACTAAAACACTTAAAAAAACATAAGAAATAAAATGAAATATACAGGAAATGTCTTCGGCTTTTGTCAATTTGTCAACCAGCATTAGGAGGCATTACTGCCTCCATGCCTTCGTGACTGTGTTTGTTTTGTAGTACTGTATTATTAAACCTTGATAAACACCACATTTCATAATAAAGAATAAGCAAAAATAACACTGAAACTAATAAAAAAAACTAAAGTGATAATAGTAAATCCAACCTGGAGACTAAAACCAAATAAAAACTGGAAAGTATAAAAATCAAACATAAACAAATAAAAGAAACTCCTCGAACCACAGCTGCACCCCCAAAAGTCACTGTTTTATTTCAGTATTTCATATTGCTTTAATCAGTGACAACATTTCAGCCAAAAATGGGTCTTCATTGGGTGAACATGAAGACTATTTTTGCACTGAGGTTTAAATTCACCTGCTAAGATTATTTGTAGCACAAGAGCAGCTCCTCCTTTAAGAAACATTAGATGTGACAGCCTTATTAAGTTGTAGTCACACTAAGTAAAAGGCTTCATATATTAATCTATCTGAGCTGGGTTATCTTCCTTTTGGACGCTCCCCTGCACCCTTAATCAATCTTTAAACATTATGGCCACTTCTTTTGCCTGCTATTGCCTCCACCTGCTCACCTGTTTTAACTCAAAACTGCAGCGACTGAAACAAGCAGAGACCATTCAGTCTCCAAGAGCACCAAAAACTGTAAAAGTGTTGTATTAAAGTGGCACCATTTTAACTATCACTGCCTGACCAGCACCATGAGCGTTATCTGATGTGTGTGTGTGTGTATGTTTTTGCTTTCACTACACATAAATACAGTAAAGTATTATGGGACTCATTGGTCTGTTTATGTATTCAGAGAGATATTAAAGACAGAAAAAAGGCAGGGCATCTCTGTTAGTTTGACGCCCCCCGGAGGTTTGAACTCCAGCTGATACGACACAGTAAAGCCAGAAGACATCAGTTTCAAGGTCGGACAGGAAGTTTGTGTGTAACAGAAAACTGTACCTGTGTGTGTGTGTGTTTGTTTACGTGTGTGTGTCCGGTCATCTGTTTCACCTTGCATCAGCCAACCTTCATGTACTGACTGTACACTGTGTGTAGTTATCAGTGTCTGTCACTCTTTATATGTGTGTG
>VUQJ01003570.1:15420-30984 GCA_015108635.1 Andinoacara biseriatus
ACAACTCATTGACTCACTGAGTGTGCAGTCTGAGCTTACGATGTCTGATACTCATGGGTTGCTGTTAAGAAGAAGTACAGTACATATTCATCGCCATATAAAGGCAACTTAATGAGCTAATCATACCACATGACTTTAATGTTCCCACTTACACAGTGACATGTCGGTGTCACATTTCCCCCCACAGCCTATACCAACTATTCCTAAAATTAATGCTGCCATGATTCAATTTATAAACTGAAAATCTTCAAACTGTTAAGCAGAGAAGCCTTAGATGCAGCATTTTTTCTTTTTTTTTTTCAGCGATTTATGAACAGTTTTACTATCAGCACCTGAAAGCTCCATTTTATTTTTTTTCTGGGTCTTGTTCACAAATGAGGAAAAATGGGAGGTTGATATACGGCAGACAGCGTCTGCAGTAAGATGTCGATCTAATGGTCGATCTACGTTCCTACCCTCAGCTATGGTCATGGGGCTGTGGGTAGTGAGAGAAAGAATGAGACTGCAGCTACAAACCAGTATTACAGACTCACTCCAGACTCTGTATTTGTGCAGGCTTAATTAGTTTTTTTAAAATAGTATTGAGGTTGAGATGGCCACTGTAGATCCATAAATTGCTGTTGAACTGCAGGTTAACGAATCCTGACAGGAATTTGGAGGCAGCACAGATAATTCCCCTGACAGTTCACCCCTGCCCCTCAACCTGGAGGAGGCTTTAATGTGTAAATGGTAATGATCTGGATAAGTGGCAGAAAATGTACAATGGATAGACGGATGGATGGTAATGACATGAGACACCTTCACAGACTTTAAACACCTGTTAACTGCCAGGAATCAGTCAAGTCTGCAGGTTGTTTCCAGATCAAAGTAGAGATTGACACCCTTGTGCTGTTGTTTGGATATGGGAACATATTCATTGTTTATACATGTGGGCAGCCTCTTACTTCCACCAGGTCATTTGTTTTGAACTTTAGTTGCTTTATTTTTTGCTTTACTTACATGGCATATGTCCACACACTGACACACCACATGTGTTACTGATGAACTTGTTGCATTTTTAATATATTTGTTCTCAAATAAATACATTTTAATTAAAGTTATATGATCTTCACATTTTGGCCTACCCCTTTGAGTCTCAGTTGTGACAATTAAATTGTAATTATTAACAGGAATGCAGAGCACATTATTAAGTATATGTACAGTTATATGCAAAAGCCTGGGGTGGATTTGTAGATTTAAAGTGAAAGTAAGAAAATACTTCTGCTTTTGATTTCTCAAGCTAGCAACTGAGAAGCCTTCTACTTCTAAAACAATCATGACTTCATTAACTTTTTACATATTAGAGGTCGTTCATCTTCAATCAAATTTTCACAATTGAAATTCTCCAATCCTTCAGACTTTGTGTTAACAGAACAAAAAGAAGAAAGTGCTTCCAGCTTGCTTTTTCCACCCTTTAACAGCAGTTAAAGGTAAATTTGAAGGTCTGGAAGACTCTACAGGCGACCTCATCACATATGAGGAGCAACGTCTGGATAGGCCAGAGCTGATTTGGAGGAAATGCAAAGCTATTTGGCTTCAACCATCAAAGGAGCATCACAAGATGAAAAATGTTTGGCAAAGAAGAAAATGTGTAGCAGTGAGTGTCAATAATTCTCAAAATAGATGTGTGGCAGTCAGTTAACAAAGTGAAACACAAATAAATCTGGCTTCTACGACAAGTTAATGATCTGAAGCAGATTCTAAAATCCACAGCGAGCTACAAGAAGCACAAGCTGGAAAACTTTTGAGGATCTTAAAAATACTGCATGGCAACTTTGAATTTGAACTGAATTGCAGGAAGTGGATGAAAATTCTTAAGTCAAAGAGAAAATCTTTTAGAAGTCCATACTAAAATACTTCTGAATTAAAATCATTTTTGCTATGTTTTTGCCAGCTGTCCCCATTATTCTGGTGTTTTACAGACTTTTAGAAATGCTTGGTGATGCTCTTTCAGCTTGTAAATTGTCAGATTGCATTTTAGTGTGCAAAGGCAGAAATGTAGCCCTCCAGAAATGGGGACTTTGCAAGTGGGTCATATTAGTTAGTACCAGTCCTTCGTCACAAACAACACAAAGATATCAGCTTTTCTCACTGTGTTGTCAATGCTAGCAGTTGTATTGTCTAAAAGTGCAGATGAATGGTTCTGTGATTTCAGGCACGTTAATATCAACAGAGCTATTGTAAGAGATGTGTCAAAGAACCCTGAAAATAATTCAATGGAAAAGTTCACCAAAGATGGCTGTTGTCCCACATCTGTCTCCAAAGAGCCAATCAGCAGCTTAACTGGGAAACACACGAGCCAGTCATGTTTTTGCACTGTTGACATTCAACAGTTTCAACTGTGTGGTGGCAGACGGCAGCAGATCTACTTATTAGCATAGTAAAGATGTAGATAAGTGTGCTTATTGTTTTTCTTACACAGTGTTCAGATTTAACTGTTAATGAAGTCATAATGTAGAACAACTTTGAGCATATGTAGAAGAAGTATAATTAGGGGGGAAAGCCATGACCTTCGGCTGGTACTGGGATGAATTACAGGCAAGTGGCTGGGACGATAATTACCACCTTTAAGTCTGAGGCCATGAAAATGGATTGAGAAAATGGTTGAGTTGGGGATGTTGCTGGGCATCAGTTTCAGTTTACTTACAAATGAATTCAAATACAAATTCAAACATGATCACATATAAAATAGTTATTTGTGAATAGGGGCTGCCCAAGTATGAACTTCAAATATAGAGCTATTGCAGGTTTTGAAGGCTCCTTGCCATACAGGGTTCAGAATCAAACATAATGTAGTAACAGTTGCTGTATTAATCTCCTTTTAAAGACACAGGAAGATGTCATTTGTAAAGTGCTTTTAAGCTCATTCCAAATCTGTGGACCTCTGCAGGTCACACTAAAACTAATACATTTAGGTTTGTGCTTCTTTCCCCCCAAAAGCTGCTTTTCCCCTCGTGTGTGTGAGAGAAAAAGTCTATTGGGAAAATCTCAAAAAGTCATTGAGTCTAAATACTAGATCATACTTTACACAGGCATTATGAAAAATGTTACATTCAGTTAACTTCAAAAGCCACGTAGCCATGACAAACAGGATCATATGGAGCATCTACCTTGCTCCATGACATGAACTTTTCTTTGTAAAATCTATACTCTGCTGAAATAAGTAGGATAAGTATTGCACCATATAACATTACAATAATGTAAGTGAGATGCAAACTGGTATAAGATAAGTAAAGTTTCCATCTCTGGTTATATATCTCTGCCCCCGCAACCCGAACCCAGATAACCAGATAACCCAGAAAATGACTGGAGGCTGGATGGATAGATAGAGTTATGGATCTCTCTGTTTACTCATTTAGATATGGCAACACTTGTTCCTAGAAGGACTCTTCTACTTTCTGAAAATGGTGCAACAGACACCTGCACAAACATCTACATAAATCATTTGAAAAAATGTGATTACTAGGTATTGCTAATTTATCACCTCTGACACTCTTAACGACCATTCCTGACCTGCCCCACAAATGCCTAATGAGGCAATTAAAGCCCATCGAGTAAGGGAAGCTGTTTTGTGAGAAGAGGCTACTCATACTTTCTGTATATTTCATACTGTTAATAATGACTCGTTTATTCTAATTTTAAAAATGGAACACTTAAAGTATGTATGAATCCTGGAGGGGTTCTATTTACTTACTTCACTTCAACAGTATAAACAGTATTTCTTTTTATAATCATAATCACCATCTTTTAATGTGTATTATCTGTGCTGTAAGAAAACTTACGAATTCCTGTTCATGGTTGTTGGCAAAGAAGTGCTGTAGTCTGCAGGGCCAGTCATCCCGTCGTCGCAGTAGCCCATAGGTGTTGCGGGGTCCGCACATGTAGCAGTTCCAAGGGTCTTCTTTGATGGCTGCTGCTGCCGAGCCAGCGCCGACCAACAGATCCACGCACTCCACACAGAAACACCTAAATGTACACAATGGTGATTCATCATGCCTCATATCTTTATTAATTGCTCATTAACATGTTATTTTCAAGTAATAATTTCTCTCAATTCTTTGCCAACTCTGGACTGGACCAATAAAAGTAATGATACGCAAAATACAGTAGTTTAATTTTGGCCAGCCATGTGCTCCTATTTAAATGCTCTGGATGAACTGATCATCAGCAAGTGTGCTCGTTTATACAAAGTCACTTTTGTTGGTTTGCTGGTCTAGAGCATTCAGGTGTGTTAATACAACACCGCTATCTTCCCACCAAATTTACCCCAAGATCAGACTATTCAGTACTTTGAGAAACGGAAAAAAAACCCCAAGAGCTACATCTCATAATTTACAGACCTAAGTTAACACAATAAATATTAAAGTTGATGACAGTAAAATTGGAAGAACACTGAACAGGTATGGCTTTTTTGGAAGAGTTGTCAGGGAAAAGCCTCTTCTCTCTAAAAAGAGCATGGCAGCACAGCTTAGGTTTGAAAAGTTGCATCTGAACAAACCACAAGACTTCTGGAACAATGTCCTTTGGACAGAAGAGACCAAAGTAGAGGCATTTGGCAATAATGCACAGAACCACATTTGGCAAAAACCAAACACAGCATGTAAGCACAAATACCTTAAACCAACTGTCAGCACAGTGGTTGCAGGGTGATGGTCTGGGCTTATTTTGGTGCCACAGCACCTGGAAACCTTACAGTCATTGAGTCGCCCATGAACTCTTCTGTCTACCAAAGTATTCTGGAGTTAAAAGTGAGGCTATCTGTCTGAAAGCTAAAGCTTAAGAGAACTGTGCATAAATGAATGTCTGCAAACTGCAATGAACTGAAGCAACGCTGTAAAGAAGAATGAGCCAAAATTCCCCCACTGCGATATGAGAGACTGACAAAGTCATACAGAAATCAGTTAGTTCAAGTTATTGCCGCTAAAGGTGGCTCTACAAACTATTGAATCGTGGGACGAACTCCTTTCATAGAATTGCAGAGAGTCCTGTTAAAGCTTTCTCTTTCGCATGATTCTATCCTTTCTCTTTTTCTGCTGCTGCATATTACTGGATTTTCTCTTATTTTTCTTTATTTTAAAAAAAGCTTTGTGCTGAAGTCCATTATCTTCATGTCTGATCTCTGCTGTGTTTGCAGTGAAAGGGTTAGAGCCCAGATGCCAAAGTCAACTGTGTATTCTCTGTTGAAATAAACAAATCCATTCCATGTGAGCAGTCTGCCAATATAGAAAGCAATTTATCACATTTTGACATTCAGGGATAAATTGTTTCTGTACATGTGAAATCCAAAACCTTAGCAGGACCCAAATGTCCTGAAAGAAGCTGTTGTTTGCCAACCTTCGACACTGACCTACAACAGTTGTTGTTGCCACACATGAGCACTTCCCTGCCTCCACAGCAGATGGTGCAGTAGGACTGGTAGCCATCATCGTCATACTGGTAGGCGCACTCCAGGAATGAGTTCTGCCAAAGAACAAAACATAAGTGTGTGCTTTTTTGGTTTGGTTTTGTTTTCAGCTGTGGAGAGATTTTCAGTTTCTCCTTCTGTCCATTCAGTTTATTTTTGCATGTCTGTGAAATACAACAGATTACCAACATTTAAGCAGTGTTCCAATAATATTGTCAGTGCTTTCAAAACAGCTAGTTGCTAGGATTTGTCCCCTGGGGAAATGCAACTTCATCACATATTAAATGAAATATTTGTTGCTGGAAGAAATTCATCAAGGAAAAATGTTAAACATTTTCTGGTTCCAGTTTCTCAGATGTGAGAATTTGAGACTTTCCTTTGTTTTATTAAATATTGTACTTAATATCTTTGTGGTTTGGACTGTTTTAGGCAGTATTGCATGTTGATAGACAAAGGAGTGACTAATTGCAGCCTTAGAGAGCTTTACACAGAAACCTTTATGTGAAGAATCTGAACATAAGGGAGATTTTAGTACTTTTTTAGTATTTGTAGTCCATATGGAGACCAAAAATTGTTATGATCTGACAAAACAATTTTTGTCTTTTTATTTATTTATTTATTTATTAGCATTTTGAAATGTAACCGTACGTATTCATGAACAATGACCACTATCCAAAGGAAATCTTGGCTTTCTGCTGGCTGCACCAGAGGCCAATGTATATATAGGCCTCCAAAAGGCTGAATCAGTAGAATAGCAAATTAGCTCTCAAAATTGTACACTTGTAAACATGGGTTGAATGCTCTGTCCATCCATCCATCCATAAACTAAACAGAAATAAACTGCAGCACCGGCAGCAAGTTGTAAAATAAATATACTCACTTGTGGATTTGCAGGATACCTGTCTTTCTGCAGCATTTCTTCCTTGTCTGATTTGCAGCTCCAGTGTTGCCTTATGCTGTTATATTTTTATATTCCTCACAGATCTTTGTCACCCATTCTTCTGATAATGTATTGGTTTAAAATGTCTTTTTATGTAAGTGGTGAATCAGAAGGCCGGGGAGGCCGGGGTCAGTGGAGTTAGCTGATACCCACAGTTGGGATTCCCGTCATTGCTTATCAGGGTTTTAGGTTTTGTCAAACCAGCTAATGCAAAGAAAGCCTGGCTAATTATAACTTGTGTCACAGTACACCCCTCTACTCAAATCCTTTAGATTACTGTTTATTAATCTAAAGCAGGTGTCTGTGGCTCAGGAGGTAGAGTGGGTTGTCTACCAATTGAGAGGTCAGGGGTTTGATCCCTGGATGTCTGGATCCCGCAATAACAATCGAACTAAATTACTGCCTTTAGTCAGAGGGTTTCTTACCTTACAACCCTGGCACATTGCTCCTACAAACAGAGGATGCTCCAAGGAGACATTGAGGCTTCCACAGGAGATGCAGATATCTGAAGAAACACAAAGAGATAACAAAGACAAGCAAAATTTACAGCATTTATCAGTTTGTTCAACTGCCTGGTTGTATATATTTTGACATCTTGTGGACAATAAATGCATCTGTTCTTTGTCTAAAATGTAAACATGACCAAAATAGTTTCCACGTGTTAATACAACTGACAGGATACACCAGTGAACAAGAGGACTCTAAAATTATATAAAATCCTAATTTAGGTCTGGAACTTGGGCTTCACTGTGGAGCAACTGCAAACAAAACAAAGATTAGGATGCGGGACAACTAAAAAACCCTAATCAGAAGACGGGAGAGGCCGACTGCTGAAATAAGGTCTCAGCAGATCTGCTCCGCTGAGCTAAGTTGGAACCATATAGGGTTTGTGTGATTAAAATTAATAAATAAAATAAAAATAAAAGCAACTCTAAATTTTACTGGAAGCCAGTGAAGAGTAGAAAGAGTAGGAGTGATATGCAGATGCCGGTCAGATGGTCCAATTGAAAGCAGATTATGGAGGACGAGTAAACCTAAATATATTTACTAGGTACGCTTAGCAGGCAAAAGCTTAATAGCAGTACTTTATTCTTCTTTATTAGTGAAACTTTGGGAGTGAAACAATGAACCAGATGCTTGTTTAAGGAGATAAAGCATTTTTTGTGGTTTGCCTCTGGTTGAAATGATTCTAAGGTTAATCACAGCTTATACAAAAGAATTACTAGAATGAAAATAACACAGTGCTTTTTTAGTTCAAAATTATATGAAGGTCGGACAACCGGAGATGCTTTTACCTTCTATATTCCTGGTCTTCTTTTTGATCTCAAATATAAGTCTCTCTGGAAAACAAAACATATCAGAAAACATGTTAGTTCACATACATATACATTTAAAAGGACCCACACTATGCTGAATATTAAATAATAACCATTAGGGCGTACCCTTTACAAGTTAAAGGGACAAAATAAGAACAGCTGAAAAACAAACACACATAAGTTATTTAAATTTTCTGTTAGTCTGTGTTTGTATTTTTACCTCTGGTCCCTTCGTCGATCACCTCTCTGATCTTTGCTTTCTCGGCTGAGTTCTTGCGTGGTTTCTTTGCAGGTGGAGGTGTGTACGCAGCCTCAGGCTCTGCCCACATCTCTGGGTACACTTCCTTATATGGATTTTGTTCCTCTGTATGAATAAGAGAATGAAGTTCACACTTTTGTTGAGTAAATATTTATTGGCTTTTAGCCTCATTCCATACATAAAAACGCATTCAAATCAACTAAAGCTATACAATGTTGATACTGAGAAATATACAGAAGGTTTTTAATGGATATTTATTGGATATTTTTGCTTTCAGTCCCACCTTCCAGCCTGACATATTTTGGGATTTCTTTAATTTTTTGCAACAAATCTTTGCAACAACTGACTCACTTTCATTGTTTTACTATTTGTACATCTTTTAATGCTTTTATATTATATTATATTTTAAAGCAAATCTAAAGACTGAAACATTAGCTGTCAAATGCCAAGATACGTGATTAAAAACTGTTGAGCTGGGCCACCCGGGTAGTTTAATGCTGAAAGCCAGTGACCACATACAAATGCCACATTGCGATATGGGCAGCGCAAGTTCGAGTCCCGGCCTGTCACCAATTTGCCCACGTGTCTTCACCTGTATCTTTCCCCCATTTCCCCATGTCTCCCGCCACTGACAATAAAAGCCGCTGTGGTCAAAAAACAAAAAACTGTTGAGTCAAGATGACCTATGAGGTTGATCAGAGACAGTTTATTTTGATTTCCTTTCATCTGTTTAGCGTACAGTCTGAAAAAAATTAGACAAATTCTTAAAATGGTTGCAGTAAATATTCTTGTTAGCATCCTGTAAAAGGGTTTTTTCCTGAATACAAAGAATTTTGAAGATATGGCCTTTTCCTAAAATAGGAAATAGGGTTATAATAAATTAAATGATCATTTAAAAACTGCATTTTGTATCTACTTGGGTTATCTTTGTCTAATATTAAACTTTTTTGATGATTTGAAACATTTAAGACTGACAAATATGAAAAAAAAAGAAATCAGGAAGAGGACAAATACTGTTTCATGGTGCTGCGAAGGAAAGCTGCCACTTTCAGACTTCTTCATTACAGTTATATTAGCAGCATTAGCATGCTAGCAGAGTAGCACGTAAACAAACAGCGTTCCTTGTTTATCTATAACACACACAGGAAAAATGCTCAAAATTGCCAGTGACATTCTAAGAAAATACTAAACCCCACAAATGAACAAGAGGCAGCATTATGCTGAGCAATCTCAAGGCTAATGACTCCAGTGGGTCTACTGCCATTTAACTCAATTCCAGTGCAGTATGTTGCATTACTGATCGATGCAGTGGTGCATATCACAGAACTGGCAAGATGATGGCTAATTTAAGTGTTTAAATACTATTTAGGTGGATTTTTGTTACCTTTAAGCATGTTTTGATTCAGTTATCTAGCCCTCTGGAAAACAGCTGTCTAGCCCTGATGTGTACCATCATGCCTTTAATAAATGAATGTCGCATATGGTGATATGTTTGATGTTTAATTCACACTGTGACTCAACACAAACTCCGCTAGCCATTATTAAAACACAATTTCATAAGGAGGCATACATGGATGAAGACCTTTTTTACTGTTTTCGTTTTCAAGACTGAAGCTCCAGTAATGTACAGTTTGATTTGCTTATCACAGCTCACAGCTTTTACAGCTGTATTTTATGTCCTTGCATGTATCTAAAGATTTTACATGAGCAGTTCTGCGAATGTCAGCTTATTCATCAGGAGGTTTGTATTCCTTCAGCTTTTCTTTCTTATAGATCAAGGATGTCAAAAATGAGTAAAAATTGCCATAAAGTCATTTATTCATCCATTTTTTTAATTAAAATATTCTGTTGTTTCTTTTGATGCTAAGTTTCACACAAAAGCAATAATGGATGAGAAGTTAAAAGTCTTGATTAGTTTTTTGAATCATGAAGGCATAAAATATTATTGCTTTTTACGCTACATGTGAAGGTGGGACAGCAGACCCACTGAATGTCGATGTCGAAGAGTGTACTATTTATTAATTAAAGTAAGGAGACATACTGGTCCACATGAAATTGAGCTAAATTAATTAAATGACTTTAACACCTCTGGTAATGATACTGGGATCCACAAAGAAGCCCTAGTTCCACTGGCAGCCTATGCTGCAATGCTGCCTGCACCAAGTTTGAAAGATGATGCGATATGTTTGAATCATGAGGCGTTACTCTCTCTTTCTCCATACTTTTCTCTTCCTATCATTCTAGTACAAGTTAATCTTGGTTTCATGTGTTCAAAGAACTGTTTCAGATCTGTGCAAGCTCTTTTACATGTTTTCTGGCAAAGTCGAATCTGGTCTTCTTGTTCCTGAATGTAACCATTGGTTTTTACCTTGGTATAAATCACTTTGGACTTCCTATTGAGAGATCCACTGAAGTTTAGTGCTTGGAATGAACTCCAGATCTATTATCTTTGTAATATGTTGTAAAATTATCAGGGAACAAGTCATGACTGCTTGTTGGCCACTGAAAATTGGGGACTATGTAAAAATGATGGTTATAACTAAATATTTAATTTTTTTCTTTTTTTTTCTTTCTGTTTTTCTGTTTTGTTTTTTTTCTCTAAATATTTAATTTAATACTTTTGTTAAACCCCTTGAATTAAAGCTGAAAGTCTACAGAGAGGCAAAATTACAAAAAATGTGTGTCACTATCCAACTACTTCTGGACCTAACTACTGTATATCTACTGTACACAGCACACAGCATGGCTCCTGCAGCTGTAAATAGGTAATTTGCTGTACCCAGTTAACAAAATAATGTAGGTGGTGTTTGTGTGAGAGAACAGGGCCTACCCTCTGGAGGGTCCAGTGATTGTGGACCAGCGGGAAGGAAGCCGGTCATGGCCCACTCTATCATCTCCCTGGTCTGAAGATCCACCCCCTCTGCATCATCACTGGCATCACAGGAAGGAACTGGCCTCCCCGCCCGGACGCTGGCCACCTAAACACAAAATACACAAACAATTTAATGATATGCATCAACCAAATTTTCTGTATCACTAATTTGAAATAGAAAAAAAATGTCTGTTCATGGTAGTAATGAAAAATAGTATTTGAAGAGGTTTCTGTGATGAGTTAAAATATTTTTGAAAACCTGTAAATGTAGTTGTATCATACAAAATACAGTAGCTGCCAATGAGACTGCTCTCTCTCACTTTTTCACTGAAAACAAACCCCACACAAAATTATAGATTGCACTGCTATTACCCACATGTTACCACTTTTAAATTGTGGGCAGATCTAGATGAGAACACCACCTCCAGAAATGCAAAATTGCCAACCATGCTGAATGCATGAGAGAGGAACGACTGTTAGACCTGCAGATTTATATTTTTGGCTTTTTTGGCATTTGATTTCATCCTGAGAGATTTATGATTTCTAAGTTTATTATCAGAAGGCAACCATCTAACCACCATCTGCACACTCAGAGCAGAGGTTAAATGGTGGGTTTGTTACCCGCAGAGCCTCGAAGATGGCTTTCCGGTACATGGACTGTTTGTTGTAGGTTGGTTGGTGGAAGGCAGATGAGAAAGAGCTCAGGGGCATCAGCTTCTCCACACAGACCTACACAATGAAAGAGGAAAGCCATGAATCATCATCAGAAAAGAACAGACCTTGAAATCTTTAACGGACTGACTTTGGGCACAATAGGAAGAAAGTTTCTTTTAGAGAAGATAACTTAAAAGCTTGATCTTAGTTTATTAAATTCTCAATGTTAGAGATTCAAGAGAAGAAAATTAAAATTTGAAGGTCATCTTTTATCTAATCTGAGTAAAAGAACTCATTAAAATTTCTGCTGAGGAACTGATGATAGTCTACAACAGAAGATAGATGAGTAAAATTATATTTAAAAGGCTATTATTCTGACATTTGCTGTGATCCTCGATTGTATGTAAGCTTATTTCTTTACATTTGTGGCAGATCTCTTTCTTCTACCTTCAGAGGCCTACACAACAAACCAGGATTTCAGACTCATTGAGATAACTTCAGGTTTAACCCTGCATTTTCAGTGTTACAGGTTCACTTCTTAATAGGGTACGTAACTGTGATAAAGTATGTTGCAAACTCTTCGAGACAGGATTTCCAACAGGGAGCCAAAGAAGAGAAGCCAGTATGGGAGAAATGTGCTCTCTCTTTCTAGTCCCTGTCAGTACTCTAGCTGCAGCATTTTGAATCAACTGAAGGCTTTTCAGGGAGCTTTTAGGACATTCTGATAATAATGAATTACAATAGTCCAGTCTGGAAGTAATAAATGCGTGAATTAGCTTATCAGCATCACTCTGACACAAAATGTTTCTATATTTAGAAATATTGCACAAATGCAAAAGAAAAAGCAGTCCTACATAATTGTGTAATATGTGCATTGAAGGACATATCCTGGTCAAAAATGACTCCAAGATTTCTCAGTGTTACTGCAGGCCAAGGTAATGCCATCCAGAGTAAGTATCTGGCTAGACACCAAGCCTCTAAGACCTGCGGGGCCGAGTACTATAGCCTCAGTTTTATCTGAATTTAGAAGCAGGAAATTAGAGGTCATCCAGGCCTTTATGCCTTTAAGGCATTCCTGCAGTTTAACTAATTGATGTGTGTCTTCTGGTTTCATGGAAAGAAAAACTTGAGTATCATCTGCATATCAATAAAAATATATGCAATGCTTTCTAATAATACTGCCTAAGGGAAGCATGTATAATGTAAATAATATTGGTCCTAGTATGGAATGCTGTGGAACTCCATAATTAACCTTAGTGTGTAAAGAAGACTTATCATTTATATGAACAAATTGGAGTCTGTTAGATAAATATGATTCAAACCACTGCAGTATACCTTTAATACCAATGGCATGCGCTAATCTCTGTATTAAAATATTATGGTCAACAGTATCAAAAGCTGCACTGAGGTCCAACAGGACAAGTACAGAGATGAGTCCACTGTCAGAGGCTGTAAGAAGATCATTTGTAACCTTCATTAATGCTCTTTATGTACTGTGATGAATTCTGAAACCTGACTGAAACTCTTCAAATAAACCGTTCCTCTGCAGATGATCAATTAGCTGTTTTACAACTACAACTTACAACTGGCCTATAATTAGTTAAGACAGCCTTGGGGCTGTTTGTTGTGATTTGGCGCTATATAAATAAAATTGAATTGAGTTCTGGCAAACAGCTGAAAAATCCATCGGACTGTGGTGAGGAGATAGAAAAAGGTCTAAAGTCTTTACAGTTTTTTTGTCTGTTTCCCATGAGTATCAACAAGATTTTAAAATTTTTAAGAGTGACTTCATTCCTGTTTTTTTCCTGATTGTTAGAAATGATTTTAAAGTCATGTAATATTTTCTGTAAGCCTTAATATATAGATATTTTTCTAAAGACTGTTGCTCCTAGATGCAATTTTTAGATAGGCACACTTACTGGTTTCAGTTCTTATTATTTTATTTGCAATTTACTTGCTCTCATTGCTTTATACTATTGGGGTTGCAGTTGAAAGACTAACACTGTCCCACACACCAAAAGAATAGCCTGCTTATATTTAACCAACACCTTCATTTAATTATGATAGTACATTTTCTCTTGACTCTCTTGAGTGCATTTTATTTTTAGCCACCACTAAATCAGAATCCGATCAGTGAAGTCATAACACTAATGATACTCACCACAGAGAATTTGCCGTCACCGAACCACATCACCCAGCGAGTGCCGTCTGCAGCTCGACTTCGGCCGCTCATCCACCAGGAAACGATCCTGCCGGGCCACCAAGAGAAACCTCGCAGCTTCCCAAACACCAGCGCCCCGATGCCAAAGCCCCGTCCATCCTGTTGGCAAACACAGAAAACTGACTTCCAACTTATTAAATAGCTGCTAAACTGAATGTTATTAAAAGTTAGATATACAGTAACTTTTAATAGACCCCTTTACTATCAAACTGAATATAATTTGAGATATTTTTTCTTTTTTTTTGCTGGGAAACAGGTCAAAGAATTACAAAATACAAACAGTTTTATCAGTATTTCACAGAACATAAACTGGAGGATTTAGAGATTACTAATCAGGGCCCCCAACTCCTCAGGCCTCTGGATAACAGCTTTTGTATTAAAATTAGTATTAATATCGCCTGATAGATATACTCTATTATTATCCCATGAGGGAAATTGTTAATTTCTTGTTTGAAAGTCAGAGAGCTCAGTTAAATGAATACAAGAAAGAGCAAATATAGCCTACAGACATGGAAAAAAAAAACACAAAAAATGACCACAAAGAGATGCAATCTAGGAGTTCTCTATAGGGGAGGGGGGAGGTCTCAGAGGAAATGCATGTGTTCAAGTCCAAATCCTAAACATTTATTGGCTACTTGGCCTCAACGAATGTGAAAAAAACAAAAAGAGAATACCTGGACTTTGTGATGTACTTAATATTTATCACTGGGCAAAATTAAGGCGTCTCATAACTGTAATCTTTTGTGCTTTTAAGAATTACCTGCAGCTGTCACTGAAGGTTTCTTTCTAACTTATTGTTAGAATATTGTACATATAAAAACTGTTTTTATTTTCTAAACTTTTTGTGTGCTTGAATAGTTTTTTTGTTAGCTATATAGCCAAAGGCACTGTAAGGAAGAAAAAGTTGAAAAAAAAGAGAATTTCAACATGATTCAATAGGGTGTTTTTTGTTGTTGTTCTCAGATTTACACATTTAGATAGAAGTTTTGGCAAATTTAATTTTCTTGTTCACCAAATTACAACAAACCCATGAGGGTTTATTGTAACAAAAACATTTGTGGTTTGGTACAGATTTTTACAGCTGATGCAACCCTCCCATTTATCCAGGTTGGGGACCAGCACGGGGTAGTACACTAGCTTTTGTATTTCCTCCTGCATTTGAATTGGGGAGCTTTAGTGTGATAGTCCTTGAATCTCAGACTCAGGGTTTGGGGTATTCTGAGTTTCAGTTTCCTTTTGAGTTTAAGTATGCATTATGTTTGAGTTTGTTTCATGTGAATCTTTAGTTACCTTATGATTCTGGTATTTTGTGTCATTTCTGCTTGTTTAGAGTTGTTGCTTTAATTTAGCTCTTCACATTATGAGATTTTCAAGTCTTGTTATCTTATATTCTGTATAGATTCTTTATAGTTTATTTTCTAGGCTTGTTATTAGAGTCTTCTATTGCTGCTCACTACCGGGTTTCGGTTTATGGATTTTAGTTATTCATATTTAATTCCGTGTTTTCAGTTTATTCCTGTCTCCCGTGTTCCTTGTCGCCATGGCTGTGTTTGATGTTCTAGTGTTTTGCTTGCTTCCTGTTTTATTTTGGTAGTCCTTTGCCTATTGTGCTCTGTATTTAGTTTTCTTCCTTGTGTTATGATCTTGATTCTGTTCATTTGAGTCTTGTTTTTCCTGTGTTCTCGCTTCCTGATTACCTCATGTGTCTAAACATTCAGTCTACTTGTGAGTGTTGTGTTGTACTGTTTCCCTGCCTGGCTCTTCCCCTGTGTGTTGTTGTTGCCATTTGGATTTTGTTACTCTGCTCCTTGGACTCTGTTTTGGATTTAGTTTGAGACTTTTCAGCCTAAGAAATGGCT
>VUQJ01003570.1:31004-49508 GCA_015108635.1 Andinoacara biseriatus
TTCAGCCTAAGAAATGGCTCATCTTCTCTCTTTCGAAATCCTGTCTTTGTGCCCTGCATTCTGGGTCCTCACTCCTCACATGTCACCTTGTGACATTTCATGCGGCAAAAGTGCTAACCTCCACATTACACATTTACACATATATTAAAATTTCAAGGATATTTATATTGCATGTATGTGAGGAATCCATAGTGTAGGGGTTAGTATATTCATCTAGCAAACGGTCCTTGGTTCGCAACTAGGAGCAACCACAAAGCCAGCCTCGTCCGGGACAGTCACAAGCTAGTCCCTGCAGGTCCCAAGCCCCCCCAAAAATAAGAGGTTGCCCAAGTAAATACAATAAAATATGGATCCATCTCCTGCAAGAAATAAGGCTTTGAAGGCAAAGTTTTAAGTTGCTGCCACCAGAAGTGTTTCATTTCTGAAGAATTTCTGGATCTTAAATGTGGATTATTTGGTCCCCCTACTGACAATGTATACAGAGTATTTAAAAAATAATAATAGTACAAGGAAATTACCAAGTACATCAAAAACTGAACAGGTCAAGGACATCAACATCAACTTAAAGACAAACATATCCACACTTCTCTATGTCAGTCAAAAGGGATTAAAATTGATTAAAAGGAATTAGCTTATCTAAATTTTCAAGCTTCTGCAGATTGTTCCACTTCTGTGGAGCACAGTACTTAAAAGCCAGTTCCCAGATCACAGTATTAGCTAAATATTATCTTCAAGGACAAAATAGTCTTAGGTCTAGTGTGAAATTGATCTATGGTTAAATAAAGACATGTAAGATACCCAGGAATCTTGCCAAGGACTACTTAAATAAAATACAATCCCTTTCTTGTTTCACTGACACCCAACTTCCTAATATTGTTTATAAAGATGTGTTTTAAAGCCATCCCCAGTTAGAAAGCTGAAAGTAAAATGATATACTGCACCAAGAGATTTTAAGAATAAAAGCAGAGGTATGTGTCTAAATTAGTAATCTATAACAGAAAAAAACACTCACTGAACAGCCTTCTTGGCTTCTTTCTATAAAAAAACATGTTTTCCTGGATTTTTTAAGGACTTAGTTTATTAATTGGTTTTTGAAACACAGCATTCAATCAAGCCATAAATCTGTATATGTTATGTATTTATAAGATGTCATTCTTTAAATTGGTGTACAAATAGAAGCACTAATATTCACGAGTATCACTGTTATCTAGATTCAGACAAGACTTTATGTTTTATCAGTAATTCAACATTAATTAAAGTTGGCTGTAAAACAGCAAGTAACACACAAGTTATGAAGTGTGTGGGCAACAGAGGGCGCTGTTGTATATAAAATAGCATTGAACTTGTACAGGTGAATTGTACTGTTTCTTTTATCCTTAAGCTAGCTGTTAATTGTAAATGAAAGTGGTCCGAGAATAAAACCCTGTGGCACACCTTTGGTAATGCCATCAGCCCAACACAACTGAGATAATTTGTAAACCAATTACACATTTTCATCCTCAAATCCAATCATGTTTTAGGTCTCCAAAAAAACAACTGATGATTGAGAGCATTTGATATAAATAACAGCACCTTTCAAATTATTAACACTGTTTGAATTGTGAGGCCTTTTGCCTTCAATGTATAATTTGAGACAGCGCCATTCAAAATAAATGCCATTACTGCATATCACCAGTAAAGTGATGACAGAAAATGACAGAGAGGAGGAGAAAAAGCGAAAAATGCTCCCAGCCAGACCGGAGATGAGTCACAGAGGCACTCCCAGAGCTTTCCGTTATACCAGCATCACATATTGCACATGGTTGTCCTAAATGATTCAAGTGTGCCAAGTTTTCATCAGACTGGAGGTGTTTAATATTGCTTTATCACTGTAGGTAATTCTCATCATATTGTCTTAAAAGGTGAGACAGAAACTTGAACATTACATTTAAAGTTTGAAATGAACCTTTTGGTGATATTTATTCCATCAGCTCCAGTTGTTAAAGTCTAAACTCAGATACTTCAAACTGACCACTAAATCATTTACTTACCTACTGTATATTATTTACTAAACAGTGGACTAACCAATGAACAGTTGCAGACAGCTGCTGATACATGTGCTCCAGAATTATACCCCTACTTATTTCTGACACCAAAACAAATGCAGAACATCTAATTGTTACTTTAAAATGTGCTGTAACTGAAAAATCTTACTGCAGCATTTAAACAAATTTATAACATAACTGTAAATGGCTTAGTTTATTTACAATATGCACCACCTAAACTACATCACCGACATAACGGAAATTGCTGTAAGACTGTTTGTTTCAATATATAATCTGTCAATCATCCTTTCAAATCCAAAAAACTCTAATTCTTTTTAAAGCAGGAGCTTAATAGTTATCATACTGGGAGATATTTAGTTTAGACTGAACAACAAAAAAGTCTCTCAAATGTGGAAAGCATATTACATTAGATCATATGTGTTTTCTACTGATAAGACACAGGTCACAGTGGATGGTCCTGGCCAATAGTAGTAGTGTACATCTGCACACATTTTTGTGGCGTCATGTGATGATTTTGTAGCACACCAGCCTGGCCCTACACCCACTCCCACAGCAGTAAGTTCAGACCAAACTGTTTTAAGTGTAAGTTCATTTTAAAGCCATTTTAAAGCCCCCCAACACTGTGCAGTGTTGGGGGGGGGGACAATAAAGGTACTCTGAGTGCTGAATAATATGCATGTTATAGTTTGAGTAGACATTTGCATGCCTGCTGAGACTTTATAGTAAAATGCATCAACTTTGTATGCACCCTTCATGTGAACCTCAAAAAAGCATAAAAGCAATAACAACTTCTCTGTGCTGTCTCTGGATTTCCATGTCTAAAACAGACAATCATTACATCCACTTTTTGGATACTTCTAATACATGTTGTGCCGCACCTGGTGGAGTCTCAAGCAGAAAGTACAAATCAGTTCAGCAGCTGCAAGTCTGAGTCATGAACTGGGAGGTTGTCAGAGGCTGGACCAGAAATGACAGCCAGAATCCCTCACCTGGTATTCTATCTCACTGGGCGTGGGCTGTTCTCCCCTGGCAACCGGCTCAGGGGTCACGGCAACTGTTGGAGAGGCGGGGTCTGTGTGTTGTTGTGAAGGGGGAGGAGCTGGGCTGGCAGGCTCCTCCTCTTTCTGAAAGTCAGCTTCTGACAGGTCATCCATCATGTTTATTTCCGCCTCTCTGTAGGCCCGTCGCTCTGCCTGCGAGAGAGGAAGGAAACCTTTATTCTATCTCTTATTTTATGAACAGGTGTAGATTTCACAAGGTGACACAGGGGAAAAGTCCTTCCTACAAAAATTAAAAACAAATGCCTTCAACAACTTAATCTAAACAAAGAAAGGAGCAAAAAAAAAATTTTTTTTTTGGCCGTTCCCAAATTATGAATTATGAGTGACTAAAAACAGATTTTACTGTGGTAACCATAATTATTAGCACACACACAGCTGCACAACCTCTCTTCCGGTGGCAAGCACATGCTGGGAGGTTGATAACCATGACAGAAAAAAGAGGATGTGGTCAGATAACAGGACATTTTTTTCTCACAGTCTTAAAAACAAGCAATTTACTTTAGTTTAGAAATGCTGTCAGCTGATTTTCCAACTACCCTTCAGAAAAAGCTGTCTGTTCCCTTATGTTCTTGATTCTAAAAAAATCATCAAAAGACAACTGTGTGACAGGGTTTTTTTGTGAATGTGTGGAAAGTTTTAAACATGATTAAAGCAGCCTGATATCAGTCAGACAGAACTAAACTGACTTGTCACACTCTGACTCTCACACAGAGGAGGACAGCAAACTAAATCATAACTATGCATGTCTTGACTCATCAGTGATGATTTTGAATGAGAAATTTTGAGGTTAATTATCATTTGGAAGAAAATGTCAGCAGAATGTCTGAGAGCTTCAATGCATTATATTCTAGCACGTCAAATTGTGGAGCCTGATTTTGACATTTCTACTAAAAAATTGATGCAGAAACCCTAGAAAATGGTGCACTAAAAATCACCGAAGTCTCTGAAGGTCAAAATTTCCTGGCTAGGGATACCCAGGGATACCTCTTTATTTTGAGGTGTGGTGATGCCAGTATTACGACACAGGAGGTAAAATGTATACAAATACTGTTTTGAACTAATGGGAAGTTTTAATCAAGTTAAAAACATCAGAAATAAACACACAAAGGAATGCAGCACATTGACAACAGTGTTTCAGCTGAAGTGAATATGTCTTCAGCTCCTCACTGTGGAAGCATTCCTTTTTTTGTGATTTTTGACCTTTATGACAAAAATTCACATTACTAACTTCTGCCCTGTGTCAAAATTCCGAAAACACCAATACTACAGGATTCATCATTTAGAGCTGGCCTTTTGTCAGATTTTCCTTTGGGCAAAACTCCCACACATACCCATATCCTCCTCCACCAGTATTGATATCATTAGATAAGGGATTACTCATTCAAATGTTTCATCAAGTAAAACAACACATTTACAGTAGCTTCTGTGGATTTGCAATTTTGCTTTTGCTATTTTACTGACACTAGAAATGTGAGAAGAAATGAGGTGGAGAATAATATGCAACAAAGGTCACTGGCTCAATGGTTTGTTTGGCCAGTGAACAAAAGTCTGCCACTGAATGCTGGATTTGCTAAACAGGCATGTCTTCAGAGGCTAGAGGATGTTACATTTCAAATGAAGACTGAGACATTTTGGGTTTTCAGATTTTCTAGTATCATCAACACTGACTCTAACTCTAACCCAATGCTTTGGATGAAGTACTGGAAAAGACCTTTCTGGAAAACATGTCAAAAAGGATGTTTTGTCCCCTAATTGCAGAGACTGGAGAACACACACGCACGCGCATGCACGCGCACACACACACACAGTTTTGGGTTTCTGTTTGGGTTTTATTGTTCTTCTGTGTGTGAAGCTTTGAACTCCTGATTTGATGACTTTGTTACTCTAACAGTGAGTTTATCATCCAGTGTTCCCTTATCTCTGTCTTCATGTTTAGCATGTGTCTTTTGGTCATGTCCCGTTTTACAGTGAAGGCTCATTTTCTGTGGTGCCTGATCCTAGTTTTACTTCCCACTTTGTTCATGCCTGTGCTAATTACATCCAGCTGTGTCTCCCACCTGTCTTCAGTCTCCCATCAGCCCTCGGTGTATGTATATATTAGTGCTGTCTCTTCTGTCCTCTGTCATGCTGTCTGCTTAGTGTACGCAAAGCTATCGGTTTACTTCCACCCCTGTGTCCAGCTGCTGTCGTCCTCATTTCTTGTGTTCATTACGCTATCTGTTAAATAGTGCTTTGTTGTACTTGTTCAACTCTAGGCCTTACATTTTGAGTGCTCTACACTCCAACTCAGGTACATTACAACACTAATACCACAGGGTTAAGAATTTAAACATTAACCTAAACCCAAAAGAGCAAACTGACTATTAAAGAAAGCCATGGAGCCTAAAACTTATTTTAAAAGCAGACCCCTCAGGATTACATAAATTATACATATTACTTAAAGACAAAATCTGACCACAGACTGGCTGCTTTTTCAGCTATGGTGTTAAAATCTTCCCTGCATATTACTGTCATTGATCATGTCTGGCATGCCTGTGCCTGTCCAGGACATCATCTCCTTCTGAGTATGTGTGTTTCCCATCTATGATAACCTTTTTTGTTAATTTCTGCTCATCCACAGCTAAACACTGCCCTTCAAGGAGGTCTCATAACTGATGCCTATTGTCAGTCTTTCCAGCTAAAGTGGCGGCCGCACTAGATCAAGGCCTGGTGCCCTGAGCTGCAGGAACAATCCTTTAATTGTTCCTCTAAACAGGAAGTGAGTGGGGAAAGAGGGTGCGGTGGGGAGGGAGTTCATTGAGTTCAACTCAGAAAGGCAAGAGAGGGAGAGAACACAAAGAGCAAGAGAGTAAATAGGATTATATCATAAAACTGGAAAATACAGCACAGACAGAACGAAAGAGCAGCACTCTGAATGGCAGTCAGGAACACAGGGAGAAGATCCAGGAGCTCAGGTTTTCAACCTAAAGTCAACTTCATTGCACCACAGTAGTGATGATCTACAAAATAATGCTGTAAGAATACATGATTAAAAGTAAAAGTCTTGTATTCATACTTTCCCTGAAGTACAAATGTTTTTGCACATGTACCTATTTCAACACCCTGCTTTTAACTGAGTTTAGGATCAAAACAGTTGTACTGTATGCTGAATATGAAAAAGCCAAGCTAAGCTGAGCTTAGACCACCATAAAACACAAACTTGTGAATGAATTGTAAATAAATGGTTTATTAGTGAAATGGAGATGGACCTTAAACTGCAAATTAAAGGGGATCTAATATACAAATTTCCATCTAAATATTTTTATTCTTGCACTCACAGACTGGCCACCAGGGGGTGATGCCTGTGGTTGCAAAAAGATCGTATAAAAGTCTATGTGAAACCACCTCTCAGCTCCTTTGATTTATGACCTCAGTAAACACTTTCCGGATTGACTTTATGGGCTCCGTCACAAGTTTCATGTCTTACTGAATAGAACACGATGTTAATTTTGTAAATTAAAGCCCCCATTACAGTTTAAAATGAGTATAAATCAGGGTATGGCTTACCCTATGACTGACTAGTCGCCACCATGAGAGTGCAATCTTCCTCGATTTCTCAGTTACCCTTGCCCTCTTTCAAAGCACCAAGTTTGTGAATACTGAAATATTTAGCTCTAGACTTCAATAAGGAACGTTTGATGTCACGGCGGCCATGCCCATCTTTTATAAACACTCCACACTTGGGATCTACTGGTCTAACTCTGCATGATTCAAAGTTCATTATTTATCTTCTTCTGGGCCTTGATGTTGCCCCCTCAGTTCATTCTTTGAAACAAGATGTTTTATCCCAACTCCCTTTAGAGATTAAAGGTTAAGGAATCAGGAAATGGAGACCCTAGACGACAAGAAATGTGAAGTAAAAGCAAGATGAAAAGAAAAAAACTCAAAAGTGGACCTAGCTACATATTATCAGTCTTGTACATGAATCATAGATAATAATAATGCCTTCGACTTAAATAGCGCTTTTCATGGTACTCAAAGACACTTTACAGTTTTTTGTGCACTATTCATTCACACCTCACTCATAATTGGTGGTGCTAAGCTACTAATGCAGCCACAGCTGCCCTGGGGCAGTCTGATGGATGCGAGGTAGCCAATCCGCGCCTATGGCCCCTCCAACCACCACCCAACACACAACCACATTCACACTTAGGCAATGTGGGTTAAGTGTCTTGCCCAGGGACACAATGACAGCATGCGCTCAGACGTGGACTTAAACCAGCGACCCTCCGGTTGCGAGGTGAGCACCTACCAACTGCACCACTGCCTCTCTGCAATCAAAATAATCCTAATAATGCCCACTTTATTTTAAAGTGGGTATTATTTAAGTTCATTATTTGTCTCTTACTGACATCATACATAACCACGAACAGAAAAAATTAAAAACTGAGCAGTCTGAAGCCTTAACTTTTGGCTCACAGGGATTACGTTAACATACACTGACCTCATTACTTAAAACTTTAATCACATTTAATATGAGCAGCCACAACTGAAACAAGACAGAATTTTCCTTTAAAATACTGCACAGATGCACACTGGCCTCCAAACTGTAGTGAAGTACAAGTATAAATAAATACTAGAAGGGGACTTGGAGACCGCAGAACTCCACCATGACCAATTTTAAATAAAGTAATCCAGGTCAGCACCAAAATTGTAAAGGTTCTTCCTTTTTTCCATGCTACACCTCTGCCTAGGTTCAATGAAAACTGGTTATTTTTGCATAATTCATAACATTACAACATAAAACCATTACCTCCACCAAGACTCATAATTGTGCATAAGTATGGTATTTAGTAAGCATAGTGCCCACCTGTGATTATCAGCAATAGCTCCCTGCAGAAAATCAAACTTCAGTGTTGAAAGACGACACAGTAACGTGGTTGTAAGTTTAACTCTCAGCTTAAAGAAATGAAAAAAAAATAACAACCATAAGCTCACTGCTAGAGATTCTTCTCGATCTAAAAACTTTTTGTGTTTGATACTCAAGCTGATGTAGAAACCAAAATGTAATGAAACCAAAGTGTGAAGCAAAGAGATTCTGCTGCATTCCTCCAAAAGGAAAAAGAAAAAGAGAAGACGGTGAGGGCTACTGATGGTATAAATTCACGTGGGGGAGACAGTTTGTGACAGTGTTCTCCTGAGTTTGACCCCGAGGTGAGAAGGTCGCTTCTTCTCGCTCCTGTTGGCCTCTGACCTCATAAAGTCCTAATCAGCCTGTTACATGGATCATAGACAAACCACACACACACACACACTCGGTTACACAAAGTGAGGAAATCTCCATATGTCTTCACTGGTTCCTAAAACATCTGGGAGGCTTTAAAAAAATGGTATTTTTCCTTCCTGAAGTTACGCAGCAGCTATTTTTATCTTTCTTTTTTTCTGTTTCTGCCTGTGCAAATGTTTTGTGCACTAAAAGTAAAGCAAGCATGCTGTTCATAATGACCCTCTGTGATAATTCTCTGTGATAAGTCCTTTACAATGTCTGAAAAAAGCTTCCCAGACCTGTTCAAATATAACTTAGAATGGAATAGAATAGAATGCATTTATTGTCATTATACAGAATGTACAATGTCCAGGTCAAGATTTAACAATGTAACTGGACAGTAGTTACATATTTTCACATTAACAAGTTATTATTTTGTCAATCTGAGGTGTGTACACTCAGGCTGATAACACCAGAACCAGATTCAGATATCAAATTACAAATCTTTGCTCCAAGGATTTAGCTAATAATGGGAACTCTGATGAGTAGAATTTTGTTTTACTCATTAAAAATGGATCCAAAAGGATCCAAGCTGAATTTTGCTTGAATTAACATTATCACAATAACATCAAATTCATAAAAATTCTTCTTTCTAAAAAGAAAAAAAAATTCAACATAGTTTCTTTTCATATTCTTTTTTTATAAGGTTGCCTACCCCACAGTTTGAGAACCACTGATGTAATTCCAGAGTGACTGGGCTCTGTGGGGGCTACACCATCTGTTGCAGGATGATTTGTTCCTTGTGTGGCTGAAGATAGATCTTTATGACTCTGGCTGTGTGTTTGGTGTCATTGTGAGGCTGCAGAATGAATCTTGAGCTGATCAGATGCTTCCCTGATGGTATTTTGTCTCCATAAAACAAGTTCCTATAACCTCTGCACAGTCTGTGTGAGTGCATGCTGCGTGAAACATAGTTTAACATTTTTAACATACACGCACGTCACACTTACTTACATTTCTTCCGTCTTTGTTTGGGCATTCTTGCCATTTTACTCTAACAATGTAATTTACTTTTTAGCCACAATAACAATCTGCTTTAGGGACAGACATGATGTTGTACAGCTACAGCAGGAATGAGTCCAAATACAGGTCTTAAAGTCAAATGGTTTTAGGTGTGTTGCCTGGAGAAAAAAAAGGTCAGTTGTTAACGCAAGCTTTAGATGTTGTTATACAACATAAAATATGCAAATATAGCAATCGTGAATTTTGGAGCATTTATGAATCCCACAGAAGGTGATTGTGAACAAGTGGCTAAATGAGACAACAGGAGCTGATTATTAATGTCAACAAGTCAGTCACAAAGTGTTAAACAGTGGAATCAAATGTTTTTTTGTTAGGTAATAAAAAGCCTTTAATATCTGATAAAAAATTGAGAAAAGGCAAGTATAGAGGGCAACAAAATAAAGCTGATCTGTAGTGTAATATCTAAGCTTAGAAAAGTTCCTAACTGAGTGAAGTGACCCTGAAGTATCTGCTTGTCAGGCACAATAAGGGCTCTAAATTCTAAGGTAAGGCGCTTCAGTGCTTCCTTTGTTGCCTCATTTGGCAGAGGATACACAGAACCATCATTATCAAAGTAAAGGAGAAAATGGTATCCCACAAATCAGACTGTTTATGAAAACAATCAACATAACTGACTAATGGCACAAATAACATAATTTTTACACTTCAAGCCATAACCTGCTGATATATTTTGAACCTCGAATGACAGGCTGTTAAAATGATGAAAATGAAGCTGCTTAGATAAAATCTGCTCTTTTTTAAGTTGTTGCCTTGAGTGAAAAACATAGTTTTATATAGTAAATGATTTGAGGTATACTGAAATAATCAAAGTGAACAGAATGTGAGGTATTTGGACAATAAGATGGATGAGCTCGGTGAGCTAATTACACAACGAGTGTAGTTTGATGTGTCTCAGAGACGTTGCCACACACACACACACTTCACCACCATACTCTGAGCAGTAAGAAGAAATGTGAAAGAACTGCACTAGTTGCAATGTTACCATGGTGTAGAATAGTGTTGTGCTATATTACAACACTATTCTATGACTGAAATGTGTAAATTCCAGAATCTTCTTTTAATCTTTTAGAAACACAACAGAAACACTGAAAATCTGAACTGTTCACACCATCTGAAGAGAGAGCTCAGAAAGGATTTTAGTCTACATTCACCATGACTTAACATTTGGCAGATTTCACATCTGCAGACCCAGCATATTAAGATGTCCATGCAATGGACCATGACTCCAAGATAAAGAACAACAAACACTGGATCCCACTGATCCTTCACTGTACTCAGAGATTACAACAGGGAAAGAAAATGGAGATCAGCGCCACCTCTTTGTTGCCCTGCTCATGGTGAGGGTGTAGCCAAAAAGGCATGCTCTCCAGAACTAGAACCAGGAGGTCACCTCGTGAATCTCACCACAGAGAGCCTCACTGTGTCTAAAAAATGTATGTTGAGAATTTAAGAAGAGTAGAAAGGCCTGCTAGAAGGTCTTCAAAGAGCTACGGGAGATGTTCAGCAGCAGGTGCCACATGGAGTCATTGGGATTATTAAAGGAGCGAGCTGTGAAGCAGTAATAGTCCAGAGTTTAAGGATGCTCACCAGCAAGCTTGCGCCAAGCTTTCCACATGCAGTTCTGGGAAAGATGTTTGTTTGTTTTGCTGCAATTCATTCTCATGGCACATATACCTTAAAGCTAAGAAGAAATATTTAAATCAGACATTTCAGAAGAACTCAAAATGTGATATGGCTGAAAGGCTAAAGCGAATCCAGGAACAGGTTGGACGAGACGGCGCATCAGAAAAACTGAAAAAAACACAGATATAAGCTGTGTAAGAGACTGAGAGCTCAGAATATGCTGAAATTAAACCCCACGATTGTGGAGAAAAAATAAAATTGAACATTTACACCAAGTTAAAAGAGAAGACTTGATGATACATTCAAGTAAACCTTATCAACTGTACATCTGTCATCGCTGACAACATAGCACAGGAAGACCTGACAATCCAACAAATCCCATTCTTTAATACTCCAAAAGTAAAATAAATCTGCAACCTTCAGTGCGTTCTTGTATGTCAAGTGATTTTCCATGTTTTTTTACTGCAGTATTTTTGACTACGAGATGATAAACTCTTAACAACAGTATCATATAATTGTGATATAAAATGTTTATCCTGTATATATCCTCGCTACATTCTAAATTTTACCCTGATCTCATCTAAACTTTGTTGCTGTTGTGCAAGAAACTCAGTCATTACATGGAGCATCTGGACCGGATCATCTCATTAGAGGACTTGGAGCTGACTCGTGCTGTTGAGTGAAATCAGCGAAAGCCAGTCCTGCTTACTGGATGAAACTGTGTTTGTTGCCTGGCAACCTTAGCGGGTTGAACACTCCACCAGGAAGTTTTTTTCAGGGACGAGGATGACTCAGTGGTGACAGGCAGATATGCATTCATCACCTGCTTGGGTTTCTGTGAGCGCAGGGCTCTGGGCTGAAATTACCTGCAGGGTCAGCTTCATGAAAACAGCAGTGCGTAAAAAAACACAAAAGGAAACGTCACTTATATTTAAACTTTGGCTGCAGTGATTACAGAAAATAACTATCAATCTGACAATATTATTTGCAGCTTTACAAGGACTTTATAGCACAAATCACCTCTATCAGTGATATTCACAATATCATATTAAATATTTGTTCTGCAAATCAAACACAGAAACCTACTAATGTGCTTTAACTCACAACACAATACCTCACCACAGCTCTTTCAGAGGCATATTTACATGCAAATATTCTGACAACAATATCCTACCTCCTGCCAGTTTGGTCCCTCACCACAAAAGAAATCACTAAACCAATAGCAAGAGTGCACAATAGAGCTTACATGATTCATGGCAACTTTCCCTCCCTAACTCACCACTGCATTGCACTCTCACATTCTTGTGCCCTGACTTTTCGGAATTACACAACTAGTCGACCCAATAAAATTTTACTTTCACATTCAAAATAATATCTCCTCTTCAGCACTTTTACATGCACTTATTTAAGTACAAAAACAACTACAGTAACAGGTGGGACAGTCAAACAAATATTTTAAATCTGAACATATATTGGAATACTAACAAACAAACAAAAAAAATAAAGACCTTTAAGATAAAGAAGTAAGCAAACCGCCAATAGTAAAACATAAGCGGAAAGATATTGATAATGATTTTAAGTAATCTTTTGTTTAGATTAGATTAGATTAGATCAACTTTATTAATCCCTTTGGGAGGGTTCTGTCAGGGAAATTAAAGTTCCAGTAGCACTTTTTACACACATAAATAGAGAAAGATAGAAATAAAGTTTCAGATATACAAGAAATATACAAGAATATACAAGCAATAGAATAGAATAAATAGATAATAAATAATAAACTAAGGTACATTTATATTGCACTGAGCTGTGGTTTCCATATGTTTAAATAATGGTCAGCTTTTAAAAGTAAATAAATACATTGTTAATGGTTGTATCTTGTGTCAAAAAAAATTCTTAAAAATATAGAACTCTCTGATAAGGCCCAATGAGGGGATACTCGATTGCTTCGACTGTAGGATTTTTATGGACAAATTATGAGTTCAAGTATTGATACATACACTAATGATGGCAGCTGAGAAAACAGAACTTTAAAACAAATGGGAACTGCTGTAAATACATAAAACTAACCATATCAACTTGTAATTTAATGTAATGTATTTAAAGAAAAAAAATCTATTTTATGTGACTCGGACCCTTAAACCCCGAAGATTTTTTAAGACATACTTTATTTACCAAGGATATGAAAGTCGTGTGCTACAGCAACCAAAACATTAAACACAAATTATGACAAAATAACTTAAATAAAGCTGAACAGCTCAATAACAGTGACTAATGTGTTGTTTAAGTGAAAGGAAAAAAATGGCGACTCATGTCAAAGTAATTAAGCACCTAGAAAACTGAAAGGCTTGTTTTAAATCTCTGAAATGTGTCAAGCTTTGTATCTGGATAACTTCACACACACACGCACACACGCACACACACACACCCTGTCAGATTAGTTTGCATGAGTGTGGATAACATTAGCAGTGCTAGTAGCAGTTTCTTTCTTGCAAGCCAGCATCCACACAGCTGTGCTTAATGTGGTCATACATCACTTCGATTGAGTGGTTGTTAGTGTGTTAGTGTGCTGGTGTATGTTAGTTTCCTATGACATGAAGTACTGCACAACAGTGTTGGTTAGCATGGCTGTTATCTGCTTTCTTCCTCCTTGCTCGTTTATAACTTCCCATCACAGACAGAGAAGGAGGCGCTCTCTTAGTGGCTGATAGTGTCCCAGCACTTTTGGATCAACATATAACTGCTGTTGTAAATTAAGTCTAAATATTAGGAGCTTAATAGGTACAAATCTAAAAAACAAATGCAGGTATAATGGTATAAGGTGGTAAAAAGTACGTTTTCACCCTTTAAAAATGTAAAACATTAATTTTGTGAACATGGACACAAATCAGGAGCATGTAAAAATAGCAAATAATATGAAAATAATATGTAATAATAAATAAATAATATGGTTGTAACTTTTATGTCATGTATGACAGGAAGCTGCTTTGTAAACCAGTTTTAATGGAGTTTAATGCAATTTATGCAATAAAATGTTTGAAAATACATAAATCAAGAGACTATTTATTCTGGTCAGCCTTTAAATACTTCACATTACCTGAGGCCACTACAATCAGGTGCCACATACGGGTTCATCTTTTGTTTTCTGCCCACACAATTGCCAGCCCACTCAGGCAGCAAACCCATTTTTAATAATCTGACTCTACATTACCACTGAGGGCAAGTTTAAGTTCTCGCATATTGTTTTACAACATATAACATCAAATTATTTATGCTGCAATCAGTAAAAGTGTGATGACTGTCAGGTTTAAATTTACCTTCCAACCTATAAAACACACGCTAATTAGGCCAGTTGGCAGCATTTAAGCTGGAAGACTTCCACTTTACTGGGGCTTGTTTAAGCTTCTGATCTACAGCTACGCTGCAGAAGATTTTCTGGGTTCACCAGCATGTTTGATCAGAAAGTTCACCACAAATCTATTGACTTTTTGAACTTCATACCAACGTCTCCTGTGAGTCTTTCTGTCAAAGAGAAAGTCCTCAAATTCAGTCAGTAGATATGAGTGTAATGATTCAAACAAACATAAATAAATAAATAAAATAAAATAAAATTGAACTCAGATTCGATACTTACAAAATTACAAAAATGAGTGACGGGTGCGTCCAAACATTTGACTGGTATGGGAAAACAAAACTTTTTTTTTTTTTTAAATCTCTTTTGTTTCACACAGTGAGGATGACAAGGCCTTATAATAATAATAATAAAAATAATAATAAAGTTTATTTTCAAAACCAGAGTTACAAAGTGCTTCCCAGAAACAATGAATAAAAGAATAAACCAAGAGGATAACTCAATTAAACTAGTGCAATGTCAAAATAAAATACAATGTCGAAATTTTAGTGAATAACTTCACTTTAAAATCAGTAGCTAATAGAATAGGAATAAACTTTATATATATATAAAAATTACATTTATCTACATATATAATTACATTTATCTAAATATATATACATATATGTACATACATACATATATACAAACACACAGACACACACACATATAAAATCCAAACTATAATTTTTTATTTAAAAAATGTCATATGACAGGAATGAGTTTTTAACAATGATTAAAAAGAAGACACCGATGAGGAGAGCTCGATTTCCTCAGGCAGGTCATTACAGCTGAGGAGTACTAACAGCAAACGCTTGATCGCCTTTTGTCCTTAAGCGTAAAGTGGGAACAGTTAACAGGTTTCTGCCTGAGGATTTAAGGGTGCAAACTTGTTGGTACAGGAGCAGTATATATTCTGGGGCCAGGCCATGAAGGGCTTTAAAAGCAATGAATAAAATCCGAAAATCAATTCTAAACATAATGGGCAGCCAGTATAAAGTCATTAGAACTGGTGTAATATGTCACTTTTCTTGGTTCTTGTAATAAGCCTTGCTGCAGCATCTTGTTCAATCTGAAATCAATTTAATACTTTCTGATTGACCCTCGTTAGAAGACTATTACAATAATCTAAATCAGAGCATGAATGATAGTCTGAGTGTCACTAAAACTCAGTATTGAATGGATCTTTGCAATATTCCTAAAACATAGTAGCTAGCCTGGCACAATTTGAAACCACATTTTTGAAAGCATTTGCTTCACACAGGTTTTGTACTGTAACACCTGCTCAGCACTTTTTAAGCCAATTAATTATTAAAAAAACAAAAGCTAAACATTTTTATACAATGAAAACTAAACTGAAACGAAGGTAAATTGAAATCTGATTCACAAATTTTTACTAAAACTAGTAAAAATTCTAAACTGTAATAGCTTTTGTGAAACTATACATGTCTAATTGAGCTGTATAAACAAAACAGAAAAACTGCTTGACATCTTCACATTAAATTAAAATTCTCACTAAGTTTGATATGCATTGTCATGTGAAGGACAAATAACAGCAGGAGGGGGCAGAAAGACTCAAGGAGAGCGGTTTTAATGTCTTAAGTTACGACTTTGAACCCTGACAAACCCTTTGGCCTGGTCAGCGTTTCACTCTCAGTGCCGCCCTCTCGACCTCTGACTCTTCACCCCATGACCTAACCAATGAGCCGTTCCTTAAACCACACCCACTTTATGAGCGTGACTGACCCTGACCTGCAGACGAACCCTGCATTGCTCAACACTGCATACAATACACACACTGCAATTAAAAGAGAAGTTAAGACCCCCTCCCACATTGTCAATAGGCAGCACAGCTCTTTCATTAGTATCGATCATGGCCGAGGGACGCGTTAAAGAAAGGCAATCAACGTTTTCCATTAAGGTCTCCTGAGAGACCCTAATGAAATGAACCAATTGGTGATTTTGTTGCCATTTTCCAATATTAGGTGGATATTTGCCCAGTGGAAAATTTTTAATAAAACTTTTAATAAAACAAGCCAGATGGTAATCCTTGTAACTTGCTGATGTTTTCCATTTGTTTACATTTCAAGTAATTTATTGCAGGCCTTTCTAGCAAGAGGAAACGTTGACCTTACACCTGAGCTGTGGATTGGGTAGAACTGGTGGTCTCAGCATGTGTACAAACGGTGAATGAGGAGTTTCAAATTCCAACCTCGGAACATGCTTTTTTTAGTTATTGTGTGCGGTTCCAGCAACAAGAAAAGCAAGAAAAGCTATACAGTCCCCTCCGTTAATGAAATACTGTTATCTAGCTGACCTCACCTGATCATGAAACTGCTTTTCAGTCAATTTGAGCCTCTGAAAATGGGGTACTATTAATAAAATGGCTGTAATTTCAGTTAATGAAATAAAAGGAACTTTGTTTGATTTAGCCCTTTTTTTTTTAACCCAGTTGCCCTTCCAGATATAAAAGGTTTTGACTCTCCTCTTGTAATCAAACAGGTAGGTGAACGTGTAAACCACTACACTATGAAGGCACTCAGTAAAAGCTCTTAAATTGAAAGTCTGCACTTCAATAACTTGTTATTGTAATATCTTGGTTGTTTGATTTTAAATCCGCTGTGATGGTGTACCGAGGCAAAATTACAAAAAACTGTGTCATGGTCCAAAAACCCAAGGACCTGTCAGTAACACCAAAATCTTTTTATAAACATTCAGAGATTAAAATCTTCTGTGTATCCTTGAGTGATTATGATCAAAATAACTGATGCTAACTGTATCATACTTTGATTTTGTGGCGTTCCCTATAGATGGATTAAACTTTTCAAACTTTTCAAAAAACAAGGACACAAATAAACAGAAAACAAAATGACTGTGTGGCTGTTTTTTGGACAAAACCAAATTGTAACAAACTTTGCAGTACTTTGGTGTTTGTTTCCAGTATTTAAAAATTTATCACACACTGTTCCACTCTCAGGGCATTACAGCTCAACGAGACCTCCGCAAAGAGCTAGCACTGTGAAAAAAAGTCCAAGTTTTGTGGTTGTTTTCCAAATTTCTGAAGCAAAATTAAAGTTTTCTGCAATGACGGTTGCTATCCAAACAAAGAAAAAAAATGGTCTGAATTTATCTTTTGTCCCTTACTTCTGTTTCTATTAATGGTTTCCAACCTTTAGATACTTAAAAAGGGCCACAAGATGAAATTGGAAGGTCTCAAAGGGGGGGAAGCAAAAGAAATTTTTTGTATTGCCTCTAAAGTTTCCTCTTCTGGGGAAAAGAGGTTGTTTAATCACAAACCAAATGAAAGCAATATATGTATGACTCAGTTATAGTCATGTGATAATATGTGCATGTTGCTTTAAACAGACCAAAGAGAAGAAGTGGGAGCTGAAGGGTTAATTAAGTGGAAGAGAGTGAGAAGCTTTAAAACTCTTTCCCTCCAAAACCAAGAAGTAAACACAAATGACCTCCATTAAGTCAGTTCAAACTCTCCGTTAGATGTTCTTCTCTTTCCACTTGGCATAAAGCCAGCAGAAAGCATTAGAAACAGCCAAGTTAAACATCATTTTACTTTACTCTGCCAAGCAAAGTTGCTCTGAAATAACTTGGCAGCAGCTTCTATCACATCTTGTTTTAAAAGAAAAAAACCCTGAACTTATACTCACATATCTTCACACACTTTCAAAACGTGCACACAAGAAAAAGAAAAAATGCAATCACTTACAGGCAGGGCATGGTAACTCTGCAATTGCAACCCTTCCTCCCTGGCTCTTTTCCTCTCTGTCATTTTCTTCGTCTGTCTCTCTTTCTCCCTAACCTCTTTCTCTTCCTCCTACTCTTTTTCTTCTGTGTGTCTCTTGGGCTACACTTGCCCTCAAGTCTTCTTTACCCTCTCCCTCTTTGCTGATTGGCTGCCAGTGAAGTGTGTGATTTACTGGCTCCTTCACCTAACAGATGTTTAGGTGAACAACACACACACACACACACACACACACACACACACACACACACACACAAAGACTGGTGGTGTAGAGTTATGTCTGGCAGCCCAAGGGTTTT
>VUQJ01003571.1:1650-13486 GCA_015108635.1 Andinoacara biseriatus
CTCATAAGGATGTTGATTATGTCTGTCAGCTCTGCAGCGCTGGGCGTGTAACCTGTGAAAGTATTACTGGTATCAATTTCTTGTATTTCAGCTCTAGGGGAACTGAAATGTTTCAGATGTTGTTAATATCTTTGCAACGCAGTAATCTGCCACTGAAACTGAGTTTTTTGTTCTGAAAGTGTGAAGTGGTTTCCAGAAACAAAAAAAAAGAGTATCATCGTTCTTTCTGTTCATAGTTTACTGAAGAACTAAACTTTCAGTTCCTTCTTTCTTAAAAGGAAACATGTAAACAATCTGAACTTCAGTCATAAAAGTCAAAGGTATTTGTACAGATAGAATGTAGACAGCATTTTTAAGGAAACTGCTGAGGTGAGTGACTCAAAATGACTTTTAAACAGGGCTGCATGACATTCATGTTGCGTCCTGAAGTTCTCCAAAAGAGTTTTTGCAACAGTGTTTTGGACTCTGTCGTGTTGTATGTAGATAGGAAGGTGAAACAAACTCCACAAACGAAGGTCCTACCTGGGTTTGAAGCCAGGACCACTTTGCTGCAAGGCATTGCAACCCTGACAGGAATAAGAGGAAGAAAACAGATGGATGGATAGTTGAAATATTCAAAGAATCTTCAAAGTTGCAGAAATTTAAACAATTCTGCTTAATGCATGAATTTATTTATTCATAGATGATGTCAATAAATATGCACAGAGAAAAAAAGGCACAGCAAAATTAAAAACACTTTTAGGACAGACATGACCACTAGATGGAGCCATTGTAACTCTAGTTCTGTTGCAGAGACCAGGAAAGGTTTGTTTATTCGGCGGTGCCTGTATTACCCCATATCTTGTTTGTGTTACTTTTGTGTGTTTGGTTTTTCATGTTTGCTTGTTGTTGCATCAGTAAATATCTGTGCTTAGTTATGCGTTCTCATTTCTATTTGCTTTTGCCTTTTTGTAGACTGTTTTATTTGTATTTGTGTTTTTCTAGTTTCTTATATGTGTGTGTGTGCGTGCATTTGTGTGTGCACAGACAGGTGTATTCTGTGGCCCTTGTGGACCCTTGACATGATTAGATGTCCAGCAGGAGTCTTGGAGCAGGGAGCAGCAGCACAGAGGAGCTGATGGAGCCCCGAGCCCGGAGCTGGTTTCTATTGTCCCCAGTAATTGGATTTGGTCTGGGAGGAGAGACGGCAACCAGTGAGAGGCTGCGATCATTAGGTGTGAATGAGACATGTGGTTCCAGGGCTGAACACACGACCACACAAAAATACACGTACACACACAGACGCACACTGGCATTGTGCTTTTCAATGGACACTGAATACTCACACGTGTCCGCTAATCCAGATTAGCCTGAATTTGTCTGCTATCGTGTGTTTTAAGATCATTTTTGTAAAAGAGCTCCACAGAAGTGAAATATGAACAGCTACAGCTCTGTATTACGTTGCTGCCATCTTCCATAATAATTTTACTGCTAACACACAGTATGGAGCGGAGCTTCATGCTTACCAGTTAGTACAGGCCTCACAAAATCAGGTTTTGTGACAGGAAACTCAGATAAATCCCTCCTATGTTGCAGTGACATCTAAACCAGGCTTAGCTTCACCAGGAACATCAGCTTACATTGATATACCTGGGATACACTCACCTGTTGCTCACCCATTGTGACAGTGTGGGGGTTACAGCTCTGTCTACTGGTGTCTTATGCACTTGTGTGGAAAATGTAATTAATAAACTAAAATAAATTAGACAGCACGTATCAGAGAGGCACATCTGCTGTCCATCTCCACTCACGCCTACCGACTCAAAGTCACTGCTAACAGCACAGAACTACATCTCTGTCAGATGTCTAGTTGCATTGTGGTTAATGTGGGTGATTTGCTTTTGGCAAGAGAACGGTAAATGGGCCAGTATTTATGTAACACTTTTCTACTCTAACTGAGCACTCATTCACCCAATTACACACTTTCACACATTCTTTTTTCTGTACCTGTGCACCTGCTTTCACATACAGACACACACACACACACACACAGATGCACGAGGGGTATCTCAGGGTTCAGTGTCTTGCCCAAGGATACACTATATTGCCAAAAGTATTGTTTTCCTTCACACGCATATGAACTTGAGTGACCTTTGCAGCTATGACAGCTTCAACTCTTCTGCGAAGGCTTTCCACAAGGTTTAGGAGTGTTTATGGGAATTTTTGACCATTCTTCCAGAAGCGCATTTTGCTGCTGAATTGCTGTTGTTCCCAATTGCTTCCACTTTGTTATAATACCACCAACAGCTGACTGTGGAATATTTAGTAGTGAGGAAATTCCACGATTGGACTTGTTGCACAGATCGCATCCTACGGTACCACGGTACCAAGCTGGAATTCACTGACAGCGACCCATTCTTTCACAAATGTTTGTTGAAGCAGTCTGCATGCCGAGGTGTTTGGTTTATGCACCTGTGGCCGTGGAAGTGACTGGAACACCTGAATTCAATGATTTGGATGGGTGAGTGAATACTTTTGGCAATAGTGTATTTCAGCATGCAGAGTGTAGTAGCCACGGATCAAACCTATGACCTTCCAGTTGGTGGATGCCCCGTGCTATTTAAAAAAAAAAAAATGTAATTTGTTTTTTACAGCTTTTTTAAAGCTTTACAGTTTTTTAAAGCTAAAACAATATTATACAACAATAACAATTCAGTTAGTTTCCGAAAGTTTGTGGCTGGCTCAAAATATAAAACAAAAACAGAAAAAATTATATAAAGTAAAATGTACAGGAATGAATGAAGAAAAACACAAGCAAGGATCAACATCAAGCTGTCCAGTTTCTATCATCGCATTCAAAATACAGATTTAATGAAGAGCTGTCACTCAGTGAGGACGGAGGTGATTTTGAGAAGGGAAAACGCTAAGCTAAAAGGTTAATTTGCTCAGGTTTTATGGAATTATTTTCAATCTGCCAGTTTTATTATGACAGTGTTGAAGCTGTTTCCGAATGATTTGCTCATAGTGCAGATGACTGAGTTTGATTCTAAAACACAGGACTGCACAGTTTGCACATTTGCTGCTTCGATGTTGTGCTACCTTGCTACTTAAATCATTCTTGAGACTGAGCTTGGATTTTTTTCCTTCCCACTGGAAAATACACTTGTTGCTCTTTCTTGCGGGCCAGCACGTGCACAGCATATCATTCAACTTTGTTAAAGCCTTTCGGGTAATCTCCCCGATAATCCTCACACTAACATTAGACCAGCGCAGTGTGCTGCTTATGGACTATTTGCATATAAAATCTGTCCTGTGTTTGTTGCGTGTGCATTTCCACCTCACTCTCAGCGAGACACACACACACACACACACACACACACACACAGGGTGTTTCCATGGGGACCAAGCAGCCACTCTTCTTTTCAATAGCGCGTGAGTGAGTCGAGGTAGACGTCTATTGTGTTGTGCGTGTTTGGGGGGTCAGGGTGGTGGTTCGAGAGGGGTTAGGGGGAGCAGTATTAAACAACACACTAGACAGATGAAAGCACTGCACATCCTTAAATCTAATCATAATTTAGTCATCAGCAGAAGATGGTATGCTTGAAATAAAGAAAAGAAAATAGGCAAGACTGACAGGAGAGAGAGAGACCAGAGTCCATAAGTCAAGGGAAGGGAGATGTGCGATTCCTCTTAGATGGAAAATGATGGAGCCTCGTGGACAGAGACGGTCTTATTCCTAAAGATGATGCTTAATTGTTGCATCAGTCCCCATATTCAGCCACAAGCACTTAGCCTAAAAGGATTTCTAAAGCTCAGATGCAGCAAAGATAGGGGACCAACAATACTTAAACTTCCATTTGTGAAATGTAAAATTATCACAATTATTATTATTATTAGTGTTGCAAATGAAATTACAACCAAATGGAAATGTGAACAAAGCTGAAGAGCATTTTATTTCTGTGCTGTTTTAAAGCAGAAAATGATCTGTCCATGAAGAGGTTTCAAGAACAAAATGTCAAAAACTTGAATAAGATCTCAAGATAAAGTCTTTCTGACTTTGATTTCCACAATTAAAAATTTCTAATAAACATAATGGAAAAATGTGAAACTTGCTGCAGAGAGAGTCACACAGTGGAGCCAATTCTGCTGAGCCGTTTATTCCATACACATCAGGTGCTTTCTCAACCTCACATTCATGATCAGTTTAGAACCACCAATTCACACGCATGTGTTTGGACTGTGTTAGGAAAGCAGAGAACCCAGAGGACACCTGCCACTCCCCCACCCCTGCCCTCCAACCCTCTAATATCAGCTTCCTGTTCGGAGTGTTCATGAAAGTGTGCATACTGAAGTTTTTGGAAAAAAGATTTCAGATGGACTGTGAAGGCTACAGATAAATCATTACTTAATGTCCACAGGTACCTGTAGATATGCATAAGGAAATTCAAAACAAAGACATAAACTCAACTTGAGGATTCTGACGCTCTCCAGAATAAATATCTTTCACATTTAAACTGAAGTGTGTCATTTGAACACTAAAACTTGCAGTGTATTTATATGATGGGGGAGAACTGAGAAAATAAGTTCCTGGAGGAAAACCCATGTAAATACTCCCGTGAGGTAAAACAAACCAGAAATTCTGCAAAACCTTTTGGTGTAAAACAAGCTGAAAATTTTATTGTTATATAAGTAAAAGCAAATATTTGGTTGATAGAATCGCCTGATTTGCTAATGCAAATTTATGCAGTTCAGTTTGTGATAAACATAACATCAAAATAACGTCCAATTATTCAGACTATTCAAGTAATTCTAACTCGATTTAAGACACATCCTTGAATGAGGAAGAGCCTTGAGAAACAGAAGTGGCATTGATATTTTAGTTGTATTGTATATTACTGACAACTTCACAGATTGAAATATATTTAACAACCACAAATTGCTGTCATCCAAAGATTCCCGCATCCTTTATTTGCACAAAAAATGTAAGTTTTTTCATAGCCAGCGTGTGAGTTATGCGCACAAACAATACATGCATGAAGCTGCATGTCAATGATTTCTGAAATTGACAACATTGATTCAGTGTGTCTTTAATAAAGCATCTTGTGTTGGCCCCATACATCAATTCAGCCCCAGCGAAACAGGTTGGAGGAGAATTACTGTGTTTCTCTCTGTTGGACTGACACTTTGGGTGCTGGGTCAGCTTCAAGCACCCCATTAGCTGGAAACTATTCTCCACCTCTTCTTTGTCCTGCTCTTTTTGGTCCTTTCCCCATCTTGGTCAGATTTGTCTGTGTAGACGCATGTCGTGAACCTTTCTTTGTGAGACTAAGTAAATGCACTACCTTCTGCTACCAAGCATGGTATTGATCACACCTATTATGGATTTTTATCCCATTTCATGATAATGAAAATAATGGAAGTGCCCCGTGTGCAGCAGAGTTGGTTTAATGCAGAACGCGTCACTGAAAGACAGAGAAAGGCTGTCGGGAAAATCTAAACAGCCCGCATAAGATATTAAATAAGGAATGTTATGAAACTTTTATGTAAAAAGTAACAACAACAAGTGTTACTTATACCAAGTAACAAAAACTCCAGTATTTCATGATGGCAATGATTATGATATCAATCGTTATCATGTTTATTATGGGTTTCATTTTCAGTATCTTCTTATTCTACTTCTTTCAGTTGCTCACTTTTGGGGTCACTACAGCTCATCTAGCTCCGTCTCACCCTGTCCCTGTCATCCTCTGTCACACCGACCCTCTGCATGTCCTCCTTCACTGCATCCATGAATCATCTCTGTGCTCTTCCTCTTTTCCTCCTGCCTGGCAGCTCCATATTCAACATCCTTTGTCCAGTATATCCACGTTCCCTCGTCTGCACATGTCCAAACCGTTTGTCTTCAAACTGCCAACTTGAGCTGTCCCTCTGATGTTCTAATCTTGTCCATCCTGGTTACTCCCAATGAAAACCTGAGCATCTTCAACTTCCACCTGTCAGTGCCACGGTCTCCAGACCATACATCACAGCAGGTCGCACTACCATCTTGTAAACCTTCCCTTTCACAAATGAAGCCTGACACTCATTTCCACCTGCTCCACCCTCCCAGCACTCTCTTCTTCACCTCTCTTGTGCACTTTTTTTCTTGTCCATTGCTTTGGAGGGTTGATTCCAGGTACATAAACTCATCTACCTTCACACTATGTCTACTCCTTGCAGCATCACTGTTGCACCTGTCTCCCTCACATTCACACATGTATTCTGTCTTGCTTCTACTTATTTTCATTCCAATTCTCTCCAGAGCATACCTCCGCCTGTCCAGGGTCACTACAGATCACACACTTCTTCCCCCTCTCCTCTTGCTTTGTCTCCAGCCAACAGTACCACTGGCCACCCTGTTGGCAGTGGTCCTTGGTAACACGTGTCCTGACCGATCCAACCTGGTACAGAAATCTGATTCTTGTGCATGTTTTAGTTTGGCAAAGATTTTATATCAGATGTCCTTCCTGACACAACCCTCCTCATTTATCTGAGTTTGCGACCGGCACTAGGCTTGTGGCAACCCCATTGCTGGGTTGTTTTTATATATATATTTTCATTATATCTTTTTAAAATATTTATTTTCTTTTTTGTTTCCTTTGTTCATTGGTAGATGTGTTCTGGTTAAATAAATGTTTGGCAAAGGGGAAACCAGTGCGAATATCTAGGCTCTAGGTTACTGTTTTATCATTAGTGAATTTAATAAGTGAATTACATTATAAGAAGATAAGATAAGATAAACTTTAATGAACCCACAGCGGGGAAATTTGTGCATTACAGCAGCTCAGTACAGAGAAGAGTCTAAAGAATAAAATAAGAAAAAGAAAAGAAAAGAAAATAGAAAAGAAAAGAAAGAACACTATATACATAAAATATATATAACAAATATATGTACATGTATAATAGTCAAAGCACCGATTAAAGCCTCATTGGACAATATGCTTTGTTTTCTGGTTATTTTGCTGAAAGTCCAATTTGGAAATACATCAGGGTGCTTCTCATTTATCAGTGTAGACTGGTGCATGAAAACATTAGCCTTTATTTCCAAATTGTGTGAGGCTGCTTGGAGCCCTTATAATTGCTTGCAGTTGTTTTTGTGGTATTTGCTTTTTTATTGCCCTTACTATGCAGAGGTTTTCTATTTCCCCCGGGGGTTAAATAAATGACAAAAGGAACAGAACCATGTAACCCTCTTACCTGCTTTTGCATATAAAATATAAAAATAATCAGACTGGGTTTTGATTTTATGTAATTTTATTTATTTATTGCTAATTTTACTAATTTCTTTAACTTTTTTCAGTAAATATTCTTTTGGGTTTAGGTTCCATATTGTAAGTTTTGTTTTGGTTCCTAAGGAATTATTTAATATGAGGTATTGATTTTTATTTGTTGTTTGATTATTTTATTTTCATGAATGCATTAAATTGTGTTAATTGTATGTATGTATGCATGCACGTATGTATGGCGCATACAGTGTACAATAGTCAACCATTACACGGAACCTTTATCCCACTAACTTCAGTTGCACCCAGAGGAGCGTTTCGTTGACGGACTGTCAGATGACATAATGGTAAACACACTAAGGTGAGTCGAGATTTATGTTTCACAGTTTGTGCAGAGCACCAATTTTAATATCTGACAACACCAGTATAGCACCAGCGACATGCGATGGTTCACATTTTAAGACGTGAACAGTTTTATCTCATATTAAAATGACATTGATCAAGGATGGAGAGAGGCTAGCGTTAGCTGCGAGCTAACTAGCCCCGGCTCACATCACTTTAGCTGGGAATAAACACGGCCTTTTTCAGGCAGCTTTCACAGCGATCCGTCGACTTCATACATCCATTTATTTCAACTGTATTTAGATGATGAACTAGACAAAATAACGAGTTAATGCATGCAAGTGAAAGCAATTGTCTGACCGTGGCTTCACCTTTGTCAGTGTTTCCAGCTGAGATGCTGACTGTGTGTTTGTGGCTGAAGCAACAGCAGTGCTTATGGTTGAATGTGATAGGTTTTCATCTCTAGCTGCTATCCCAAATAAACCTCAGCAAAATTATTGGGCAAAGTTGCCTAGAAATATGAACTATATAGCGTTAAAGGTGAGTAGGACCAGTGATACTTTCACGTATCCATCCAAGGTTAGGTTTTGTAGTTGTTTTTTTAATTAAAAAGTTAGAGGTTGTGGTGTGTTCAAGTCTGTCATTCTAACTGGAAAAATGGAGCTCAGGGTTATGGGAGTCCTGTATAAAACATCCAGAAGCCCGGGAGTAAGAATTGATTAAACATAAAGTTTAACTCTGCAATAAACCAGTAATTTACACAGTATTTATCACTTCTGTAATCAGATCCTCAAGTTGGTCATAATAATAAAGTTGTAAATTTCAAAATCTACAGCTTCAGTCTAAATAGAAACTCGGTATGGCATTAAATATGATGTAAAACATTGGAAGATGTGGAAATGTAACTGTTTGCCTGTTTAAAAAATGATTTTCATTTTTGTTTCAATGCAAATGGCTTTGCATATTCATAGTAGTTTCAGTTTTCATGAGGTCTTCATTTGGAGATGGTACAACATGCTTAAAGGAGTAGCCACAAAGAGTGCTTTCTCTGCACTCTGCAGTGTAACTTAACCCAATCCTCCTCAGCTGGGTTCATGTCAGGTGATTGTTGAGGTGAGGTCGTGTGCCGCAGCGCTCCATCAATTTGCATCTTGGTCAGACAGCCCTTACAGAGCGTCAAGGGCTGTTTTGGATTACTATCCTTCTGAAAAGCAGACGGTGTTCCCCACTGAGCTCAGTTCTGATGAGATGTTGAGTCAGAATTATGTTACTGTGCTAGTTATGTGTTGCCTTGAATTGAGAAGAAGTCTCCAACAGTATCGCCACTACAGCCCTTCCACCATTAAAGCTCCTTCTCTGTGCTTTATAGTGGGAGCTACATTTGCAAATACCAGTCATTAAATTTAATTTACATATGACAACCTCATGAATAGAGCTCAGCTAGTCTAGGATTTTTAAGAGAGGATTTAAATACCAATTTTTCGTCATTTAAACATCCAATATATCAGCAGATTTTTGTTTCTTTCAAACATACAGAACATAAAGAGATTACATAAACATTTGTTCTGTGTGAGTCCTTACTAAGATAATATGATGTTGCAGATTAAAAATAATCTATTTTTTTATTTTTTTATTGTCATAGGTAGCTCAGATCAGCTAGATTTTTTGCTTGTGGCGTTCCAAATACACGTGTTGCCCACACGGACGTTGCAGAATGCCCTCTGGTGGACAAACTGCAACTTTAGCACTGATAACATGGTTGAATGGTGTCTGATAAATCAGCATATAGCTAAAGTTGGCACTCTAAGGTTCCTGCTTTGATTTATTTTATGACTGATAAATGTTGGCTTTTAATTTTTTGCTTTCTTGGCTGTTGCACCGAGTTGACTGTATGAGTTCGTCAGCATGTGTGAGTCAACAAGAGTTCAGTGGGAAACTTGATGAGTAATCAACTGTGATGGCAATGCAATAGCTCAGAGCTATATATGCAAGCTGATGATGTCATGGTAAATGTGTTCATATGAGATGAAACCTAGTGTTAAATTCAAAGTAAATTACAAACAGGTCAGTGCTTGTGATTTTTACATTTTACAAAATGTCCCAGCTTTTTTGGAAACTGGTTTCTAATTTGGAAAAAATGTATCAGAATAGAGCAAAAATTGGAATTCAGCTTTTTGGCAGACACCTAAACAGAATTAAACTGTAGGAATCAGTGAGTAGCTCATAATATTACCACCATACAGTGGCATCACCATCATGTGTGTATATAGGATTTATTAAAATGTGTTGGGTAATCTGTGCATGCTTTTTTTAAAAAATATGAAGTGTGTTGATCATGGCATTGCAAACAATACGATATATCATGATTTTGATATATGCTCCACAAATTAAGGCAAAATGGCATATTATTAATGTTTTTTTAACTTGTTTTCTTTGTGTCCATATTTATTTGTTTCAACTTGTGAAACAATTACATGGAAGATAGATTTTGAATGGTAACTTTTTAATTAAATTACATAATAATAAAAAAAAAACACGAAAAGTATCGGGATCAGCTGTTTCTGTGCAGTGTTAGTACTATTTACCATCAGCAAATGTCCTACGAATATGTGGTAGTTAACTGTGTAGTCCTGTTTACAGATGTTAAATGTAATAAATCCCACATAGTAATGCAAAAGAAAAAAATCCCTGTAATACCTGTGCCTTTTTTTTATTGTCAACAAATTATCACATGTAAATTGCTACATGAAAATGAGTTGCAGTGATGTCATGGCCATTAAATAATTCATAAGTGGACAAAAGTAAAAGAGGCTGAGCTGTGGAGGAGGGGAAAAATCAATGAGAGTGAGAGAGCACAAACGAGAAAGAAAAAAGTGTGTATATATTGAGGGAGAGAGACAGAGGAGTGGAGACAATCAGAAGAGACAGGCAGTCATGCAGATGGATGGGAACCCCACCCAGGCCTGCTTCCTCTCTGTCTGCTCACTCTAGTGATAAGCTGCTGAGGAGGAAGTCAAGTATTATTCCAGTACGAGGGATGATGATTGTTTCTGTTTGCTGAGAAGGAATCTGAAGGTTTTGTTTGGTCTAAGTGTGATGGAGATCCTCCAGGTGGGTATGCTGATACTTAAACTTCAAGTAGAGGCTTCATTATCCTGCTGCCTAATTTTAGTCTTGACAGAAGCTCTATTTCATTTTCACAAAAGCACCTGGAATGCAAACCAGTTTTTTTTTTTGTTTTTTTTACTGTCAGCTGTCTTTCCATTCTTTGTGTTTATTCTGCATGCTTCCTCTTATGACTTCCTCTTTCTTTCTTTCCTTCTGTTACAGTGAAGCCACAAATGCCCTCCAGCTGATGCTGTAACAGTCACCTGATTGGCCAAAGGTTTATAAGTCATAAAGCTGATGTTTGATTTTGATTCCCGTCCCTGAACAGTTCAGACAGAGGAGAGGGACTTCACTGCCTTTTGCTCCCAAAAGTGAGAGCATCTCAACTGCGTGAGATAGTTTGCCACCCAGATTGGATTGTATTGGAAAGTCCCAGCTCCTGCCAGTCCTGGCATCAAGCCGAAGTAGCTCCCCTGAGAATTTACTGACTCTCCAAGCAGAGCTCGTGAACCATCATTTAAAAAGAAGACTGTAACCCTGGATGAGGATCCTGTCTTTAGGCAGAGGGCAGACAGCAGTTTGTGAAGCTTGCATACTGCTTGGGTGTTGTTTTGTAACTGGCTTGTCAGCAGACCTAAAACATCTGCCTTTTTCCAACTGACAGCTGTTTTTGTTTTTTGGACATGTGGATGCTGCTAACAGGAATTTTACACCCTTTTTGGATAATTGTCTAGTTGTAAGATTTCCAGCTCATCCTGGTACAGCCATGGAGGGTCTTGAGCAGCTTGACATGGTGGGTGATATCAGCCCAGCTCTTGAGGCCACAGAGGACTTCATCCACTGCATGGATAGGATACAAGGCCAAGGTTCAAGCCAGGCACAGACAGGGAATCTTCAGCCTGCCAGGCAGTCTAAGCAGCTGCAGGAGGTCTCCAATACAGCTCTGGGCAAGCTGAGCTCCAGCGGCGTGTGGAGCCTGCTGGCTGGAGAGCAGCCAGAGGTGGGGCCTCTAGGCCTAGCATGGGCCGATAACTTCAGCGTTTTGGGGCTAGGGATGGGTTTGAGGCACGGCAAGAGAAGTCGAGCACGCTCCACCAATGACCTGGCTGCCCATACCAAGGAGTGCACCAACAACACCACCAACT
>VUQJ01003571.1:26758-36778 GCA_015108635.1 Andinoacara biseriatus
TGTGTTTTGATATTTTTTTTTTTTTTTTTTGGTTTGTGCTTTTCTTCAGTGGGTTTAGAAAATACACCTTGTTTATATAATAAATAAATAAATTCAGCTGATTTATGGGAAAGATGCAGCGAGGTTGAAAACAGCAGGAAAAGGTGAATTTAAAAAAATGTATATATATTTATATATATGGTCAAAATAAGCTTAATCTTTATTGTTACAGGGCTGGCATGATGTAAAAGAACAGTTTCATGAAAAAGGTTTTGTTGTCATAAAAAAAAGCTTGTAAATCATTCATACTGACCCAAACTGTTAATAATAACCAATAATTGGAAAATAGAGCTTCCGTTTGATGCGTTCACAGTAACATAGTTGATTTTTATTCTAAGTATTACATCTTGATATGTGGGATTCTTTGAAATCAGAACCAAGGAGACCTCATGCAAAGAGTGTACACAGCTGAAGCCACCCTCTATGAACAAAGGTGCAAAATATTCTGCACACTTTTCCCTGAGGTAGCATTCAGTGAAAGCTTCATCCAGTGAAACTTTTCCACAGAAAAACACACATTTGCATGTTATCTACCAAAGTAGACGTTTCAGTCGTTTGAATGACTGAATGCTTGCTGATTTATGCTTTTGTGCAGACCAAAATGTTCATATGTTTTCTGAATCAAGATTGTTTCAAGGTCTAACTTGATTTTTATTGGATGCATTTAGTATAGACCTAAAAGCATCTTTAAAAAAATATATTGAAAAAAGTATGAAAAAGTAATATGCTGCTTTTGCAATAAAATATAGTGCACTCTCTCATTATTAACAGCATTCATTGCAAAGCAGGTTATAGGTGCTGTGCTATGCAACACTTAATGCATTAATATTGCAATTTGTGTTCTTTTTGTATTGTATCAATACTTTATTGATCAGTATTACAGGACTATAAATGTTAAGCCACTTAGTGCAGCAAAAGAAGTTGGTGTGACATCCAGATCTTTGGGGGTATATTGTTTGCTTTGTCTATGTTTTTCTTTTCAGATTACAGTGTTACAATGTTCTACAAAGCTGTTACCTTCATGAGGACTTATTGTACAACCTTACTCTGCACTTCAACTTCTATTTTAATAGCAAAAAAGTAGCCTAACTTTGGTCAACTAGTCCTTTGTAATGATGCTCCTTTTTCATGCAGCTTGCTGTAACAAGCTTCCTGTCTCTATGTGCAGGGGGAACATGTGTGGTGAATCCTACAGATTTGTTCTGCTCGGTACCGGGCCGGCTTTCACTGCTCAGCTCCACCTCAAAGTACAAAGTGACAATTGCTGAGGTGAAAAGAAGACTGTCCCCGCCAGAGTGCCTCAACGCCTCCCTACTGGGCGGCATACTGCGTAGGTCAGTATGATGCACATACAGGATATTAGTTTTATGATGAACCTGAGCTTCATCACAGCCGCTCTAAATATAACTGCACTGATTAAAGAGAGTATACTGATGTATCAACTTGAAGACAAATCAAACTTATCAACTGTTTTGAGAGTTCTCTCAGTACGGCTGAAGTTTCTCTCATCTTGCTGCAGCATTATGGATCTATATGCTGTTATGACAGAGCTGCTTTAAAGAACTACAAACTCATTAGGAGTCTAGGCCTAAAATATCCTCTCATAAATAAATCCTAAATCCACTGTGACCACTGGCCAGTACCTTGATGAGTTTGAGGCATTCATCAAATTCTGATGTCTGGTTCTGAAGTATAACTTTGCAGGTTATTCAACATCCTCTCTGGAGAGCGAGGAACCCAAATTTCAAATGGGCTTCAGCAGCAGCAGGATTGTTAACAGTTTCATTTGGCAGATTAGAGACATTTTGACATAATTGTGGTGCAAAAAAAAAACATTTAAAAAATGGTCTCTTTTAGTGTGTCCATAGACTGTTAAATTCTAGCAACATGTAATAATATTGAGGTAAGGAGGTGAGTGTGATGGATGGGGCCTTTGAAAATGAAAATATATTTTTTTAAAGTGTAAATCTGACTGGTGAGCATTGAAGAGTGCTGGCTGAATCTTTGTAGCCCTCAGATGAAACAGAGGATATATAGCAGCACCCACAAAGACTATTGTAGGCGAATGAGGGCCGGGGCTGCACGCGCCGCCATGCCCAGTGAGCCAGAGGGAGGCGAGACCAGGCCAAAGCATGCCAGGATCAGAGGAACCAGAGGAAAGCAAGAGTTGCCAGCACTGTATTATTGATGAGGTGGAGAGAAAGGGAAGGGGGGAAGAGGAGAGAGCGAGCACAGAGAATATGGCTAGTCCTACAAGATGAGCAAAGTAGAAAACAAATAAATTAAATGTGCAAATCGCTTAAGTTGATCCTCATGTGAAGAAAATAAACTGTAAATATCTAAAAGATGAAGATTTGGGATGTGTTTTCATCATATGGTATTTTTGTGTTGCTGTTGTGCCATTTGACAATCATCACTTTACACAGTACAACAAAAATGTGCAGAAAGTTGTCTCGAGTGGAACTGCAGGTTTAAAGTTTTATGGTGCAGGAAGGAAGCGCATATGTTTTTAAAAAATCATATAAAAGATTAAGGAATCATTGCGCCTCTGTTTTAACCTCATGGCTTTATCACATCAAAACAAATCTATATTCTTCCCTTGTTTCTTGTGAGACTTAATTAAGCACATCCTTTTTTGTATAACACAAAGTTCACATTAATTTGATTGTACTTTAATTCTATGAAAAACGACTGGTTAATCAATGCTGCTGCTGCTGCTGCTGCTGATTATGATGCTATGTGCTCCAGATTTTAGCCTTTTGGGGTCGATTGTTTGATGATGTAGGATATGTGATGCAAAGTTTATTTATTACATGTCCCCAGAGCGAAGTCTAAGAATGGAGGCCGGTGTCTTCGTGAGAAATTAGACCGTTTAGGGCTCAACCTTCCGGCAGGACGGAGGAAAGCTGCCAACGTCACACTGCTCACCTCCCTGGTGGAAGGTAAATTATTATTTTTTTCATTCTCCATTTATTTTATGCTACATTAATTTCATAATCTAGTATTGCAGGTGCCTCATCCATCTTTTTTCCCTTTGTTTCTGTTTAGGTGAGGCGCTCCACCTGGCGAGGGACTTTGGCTACACCTGTGAGACAGAGTTTCCCAGTAAGGCAGTGGGTGAACATTTGGCAAGGCAGCACAGCGAGCCAAAAGAAACCAGCGCGCGCAAGAAAATGGTCCTGGCTACAAAGTGAGAATGCAAGCACACACACACACACACAGTCATACACATATAGAGGCAGCATACAGACACACACTAAAAGACGATGGCAAGAAATAAGAAACTTCTGCAACTGTGCGGTCAGACAGAGGATTTATTTTGAAATTCTGCAAGTGTGACTGTTTTTATTTCTTGGCCACATTGGGATTGATCAGATTAGAAGTGCCAGATTTAAACTAATGTTTGCCTGTACTTTAAGGTGAAAATTAATTTGAGGTATAGACAAATTTATCCCTGGCATATATCAGGGATAGATCTTTTCCATAATTTTAAACTCTGCCTCCTTGAATTTTACTTAAACACTTGCATTCCTATTTACAGTCACTACCATCCACCTCAAGGGAATTCTTTGATTAAAGATTAAAGTCATGCATAAACATAATTAACAAGAAAACATGATAACAGTAGGGAAGCTTTGGTGTTATATGCAAATACGGACTTGATGCTCAAACTGGAAACACTGTTGTAAACTCCTACACCTTACACTCTATGTGAATTTTAAAATATCACGTTCACACGTTGTAGGCTTAATTTAGTTATTTTTATATAACTGTAAGAGCTTCATTTGTATTTCATTCTTACACTGTAAAACAGTGAATATGCTGAAGGGGAAACACCTCCCACTCTTTTCCAGATAAGTTGATTTTGTTCCAATAAAATCAGCCCAGCAGTCGCTATAACACTGACTGAAATCCAAAAAGCCAGCCCAGAAAATGCTGCATGCTGCAGAATCTTTGGGATCATGTTAGGAAAGACAATGAACCTGTGGAAATAACTTGAATCTGGATGTGGGTGGGCAGCACGGTGGCGTGGTGGTTAGCACTGCTGCCTCACAGTTTGAATACCATCTGGGTTCGATTCCACCTTGGCCCGGCCTCTCTCTCACTGTGTGGAGTTTGCATGTTCTCAAAGACATGCACTTACTGGGGTTAGGTTAATTGGCCAATCTAAATTGCACATAGGTATGAATGTGAGTGTGAATGGTTGTCTGTGTTTCTGTGTTGGCCCTGCGACAGGCTGTACCCTGCCTTTCGCCCTATGTCAGCTGGGATAGGCTCCAGCCCCCCCGCGACCCTGAAAAGGAAAAAGCGGAAGCAAATGGATGGATGTGGTGCAGGAAGGAAAGAAAAATTCTCAGATTGTGATGGTTTTGTTGGAGACAGATGGTAAACCCTCAGTCCCTCCTTCTGTCCGTCAGGCAAATCTGTAAGGAGTTCCAGGACTTATTGAGCCAAGATCGCTCTCCTCTGGGCTCTTCCAGACCAACACCAATCTTGGACCTGGACATCCAGAGACACCTCACACACTTCAGGTAACATGTGTGACATGTTCAAGAAAATAATGGAACTTTTTTTTAAAGGACGTTGCCAATCTTGAGTCATTCTCGGCACTAAATCTACTGAGAGAAGACAGTTTTCTTGCAGAGCCTCGCTCTGTATTTTCCCACTGACCTCTCTGCCATTTTAGAAAGATGCAGCTGGACAGTTTGATACTTGGCACAATTGACAGAGGAGGAGGAAACAGCGCCTTGTTAGCAGAAATGTCACATCTATGGCGTCATCATTTGCAGAAGATACAACATCTTATCAGACCTCTAAAGGCAGATGTAGTGTATAATGCTGGGCAGAGAAACAGGATGTGAGCTCAGTGGTATAAAGAAAGTGACAGATTGAACAACAACATCCTTCTGTCAGCTTAAGGGTCTGAGCTCAGGGACGAACAGCTATTTAGCTCTGGACAAACTGGCACAGTGATCTGATTGGACAGATGAAACAATAGCAGGCTTAAAACGTGACTCTTATCTTTCTATTATAATCCTGAAATCTTGGGGTCCTTTTAAATTTGTGATGCCTGTGACAAATGAACAGATTCTGATGTCTGATTTTATTTGATTTTCGAGGTAAACTTTCTTTTCTAATATACAAATATATATTGTTGGCTAGGATTATAGAGATTACACATATGGGGATGTAATATGATGTGTCTCTTGCCACTATCTATCTATCTATCTATCTATCTATCTATCTATATATCTATATATCTATCTATATATATATATATTTATATTTATTTATTTTCTTGTGTAGAATCAGCAGTCTATAAAATTTGGGAGTAGTGAACAGTGTCTATCAAAAAGCCTAAGATGAATTTTATTAAACATCTTCTTTTGCAGACCAGCAGTTCAACAGTCACGTTTAGAATCACCTTAGATAATAAAAACAATTCAAACAATTATCAATTATGAAAATTACTACTTTGGCAAAGGTCCAATCTGTGTATCATAGTTTAAACTGGACAGTGTTCACGCCTTTGCTAAAACAGCTGTAGAATATCTGTGTTTCCCAATAAACTGCCGTGGAAACAGATCATCACAGAGCATCACAGAGCATCACAGAGCGGCTTTTCTGACAGACTAAAGAAACTCTTTTCAGAGGATTTGAAGCTCCATAATGCAGGAGGAAGGTCTCACTGCAGGTGTGAGAAAATCTGCACCACTTCAGCTGTTACTGTCATACAAACCCCAACAGTTCGACTGATTGATTTAACCTGCACTTCTTTGTTTTATCATTGTTCTAATAATTATTTCCCTCTTCTTCCTGGCAGTCTGATCACTCACGGGTTTGGCACGCCGGCAGTCTGTGCAGCTCTCAGCACCTTCCAGACAGTCCTGAGTGAGATGCTCAACTACCTGGACAAAAATTCGAGTGGGAAAACGAGCGGAGCCGCCGACCAACAGATCAACAACAGCTCGGAAAAGACGCAGCTCCGGAAAACAGCCGAGCCCCAGAGCAAAGACGGGAAAACAGAAAAGACTGAGTAGCCCCCACCCACCTGGTCCCCGTGCCTTGGAGCGCTGCATTTAGGAGTGTGTGTGTGTGTGTGTGTGTGTGTGTGTGTGTGTGTGCACTCTGAAAGAGGTTATTTCCCATGCATTGCTGTATCTTCTTTGGGACAATTCTTATTTATTGTTATTTTATTTATCTTACGTTGAAATGTAACACTAACGGAACTGTCCCAAGAAAGACATCCTGATGTGTGAGCGAAAGCAACACATCCAATGTAAGCGTGTGCGTGTGTGTGTGTACATCATGACAAGGAGGAGCCTTGCCATGGAGATGGCTGTGACTCATCTAGTACTTTCTTTATTTATTAATTCTGAAAACAGGAAGTAAACAATACAGTTTCCAAGGGACAGGTTGTGGGGTAACTGCCAACACAATCGTACATATTACACATACATATTCAGGGTTTGTGGGGATTTGAGTTCAATCCAGTTAACTCAGGTGTGGATACTCTGCAAAAGTACAAAACCTGGAGCTGTTTTTTTCCCCCTCTAAAGTATCATCTAATGTGTTTTGTATTTAATTATTAAGAGACAGCAACTGCATAAGTTACAGGTTTGTTTTTTGTGCCGTTTCCAGCTGACTAAAATAAAACAATCTGACCGTCCAGACATCTTTAACAGCTAAAAACTGAATGCAGCCTTGACCCAAACCCTGATACACACACACACACAATTACAACCCCTTCACCTGTACGAGCACTTGAACAACACCAAGCAGACTTTTTTTTTTTCATTTTTACGCCGTACAATCAGTGCCATAACAGCCTGTATGTTTACCATGTGGATGAAAGTGGAAAAGAGAGTGTTTCTGGATGTGACACTGATGTAAGCCACTGCCTGGGGTAGGCTTCACTGTGGTGTATGTGTGTGTTTTTCGTGTGTGTGGATGTGATAAAGAGAGTGAAAGCGAGAGAGAAGGATCCAACTCAGCCATTTTGTAAAAGGTGACTTTGCAGTTGCCAGCATTACTCTTCCCTGTGCATGTCTATCTTTGTACACTCCCCAGATCTCAAGTTTAGCCGACACGAGCTCTCTGACTCGCTCATGAACATTTGTAAAGATATATATAAATATTTAAATTACTTTTCTTGTAGGCTTTCAACAATATATATGTTAAATCCCTACCTTCTAAAATGCTGGTGTTCAATAAAGACAGTTGCTACGTGTTCTACAATTTACCTTTATATGTCCTGCACAAACACACACACACACCAATTCACACAAACACACCATATATAAAACACACAGAAGGAGGTGACAGAGCGAGTACAGACTAAATAAAGGCAGCATAGATCAAAGCCAGCGAGAGTGAATTATCCATACGAGTTCATAGTGTTACAATTATTGAAAGCCAGAGTTCCTCTCTAATGTTGCGAGAAAAGGCTCTACCTACAGAAAAAGTTCAAAAGCCTCTTTTGTGTTCACGAGCATGTGTGCTTTCTTTGTTTGAGCGACTTCTGTCAGGTTTTCTGTTTATTTATATTTCACAAAACAAAAAAATCTAATGATAAAACAGAGAGGAGCAGCTGCCTGCTGGCGTCTCCATCCGGGCTCTGCAGGTTCTGTTTACTTTTTAATATTCCATTCATTTGAAAGGAGGTCACGTTCACTGCATAATACAAAAATACATAATCAGACAGGATGCATTTACAGTGATGCCTGCACGGGTTTGTCACCCTGAATCAGTGCAAGCAAAGCCTCAGGTGGGAAACTAATGGTGGCTAAGAGAGATGTAAAGGAAGGAATTGACATGAGTGCAGAATGTCAGAATATTCCCTGGATTGTTGTTATTGTTTGGCCTGATATTTGACAGAGGGTGTTATTATCCAAATATAAACGCATGTAGTTAGTGTTTTCCCTCAGGTATACACATGTCTACGAGTCCTAAACCTTTAATGTTAACTAAAAATATTTAGACATAACTCAGTTTTTGTGTAGCACTTAAACCTTTACTGCTCAATACAAAAGCAGCTAAAAGCAATCACTATCTGTTTAAGTCCATTTAGGTGGATTTATTGGATTTATTTAAAAATAAATCAGGATTTTGATAAATGTATTTTTTTTTTTTTGACATAACAAGACTGGGTTAAATCAACAAACCATTTCTTTATTTCTGGGCTTTGGTGGAGCTGAGGCTTATGGATAATGATGCCAAAAGACTAACCCAATCCTCCGAAAACTCAAAAGACTGCAGCAAGACAAACTTTCACAAAACTATCATTTTACACTGACGCTGAACTGCAGTTATTTTGTTGTCAGCAGGCAGATGATCAGCTGTCAAAATATTCTGATTAACTTAAAAGGAAGAAGCAAAAGTGCCACCTTGTTTCCAGCCTCAAAGGTTTGCAGCTTTCCCACCACTTTCTATCAAAATATTGAATGTTTTTTGTGATGTGGATTGGACAAAACAAGCAAATTTAAAGACTTGATAAATGAAAACACAGACTTGTAGTAAACTGACTACAAAAGCTGAAGCCCTGGTTCCACTTGTTTTTGTGGGGGTTTTTTTTTTGTTACTTTAAAGGTTTAGTCACGAGAAGCAGAAGATCAGGTTTCATGGCTTTAACGTTTTACTCATTTGCACCACTTGATTGAAAAATCATCTCGTATAATCAAAACTTCAACATTCTTGTTTTTGCTCCTTTTTTCAGTGGATTTGCATAAATGTTTGCTGCAGGTTCTGAAACACTGCATTATGTCAGCCTGGAGACAAGGCTGCCACGATGTACTGGTACCAACCATAAAATCGCATATACAACAATATCGCAAATAATTCCCTATTTGGTTACATTTATGAAGTCCACCATAATCTTGTTGCGAAAATCTCACATTGAGGTTGGTGGTGCCACCTGCCAAAGAGAAGCTTGATTTGAAAGTTGATCTGATGAGAGAGCCTCAGTGTACAGTGAGCAGCAGCAGCTGCTTTAGGGGTTACAAAATGAGTACATGAGGGTTAAAATTCTGTTTAAAATTTAGGATTTTCCTGACATTTAATAAGCTGCAGACACACCACAGATCCTAATGTTTTGTTTTTAGGAGTTTCAGTTGTTTTTCAGTCTCAGCAACATGAAGAACATCAATCATGTAAGTGGCTGATATGGAAGAATCAGTGTGATATATAATCAAACTCCTGGTACTTTGCTGCAGTGCGTGCCGAGATGTAACAGAGCGATGTGCATGAAATAAAGCAGCTCGCCGAACTGGTTCTTTGATGGCTGCTGCAGCTCATTTGAGGGACAAAGATAAATACTACACACACAGACAGCTACATGTGTGCAAATATACACTCGGGTGTCGCAACCTAATCTCGCTTTCGTTTGTTATTACGCTGCGTGATAAACATGTAATCCCTGCGAAAGACGTCCCCACTGACCCCACATCAGAACAATGAACAGCTTGATAAAAATTAGCCGGAAAATGAAATCGATAGGTGGACTCGGAGTCGGAGCCTCTGTAAACTCAAAAATGGACAAGAATGAATCACAAGCTTGACAGCAGTGATGCATAATGTGATTGGGTGGCTGATGCATAATTCACACAGACTATTGATCGTATTACAATGCTATACTCAGTTATCACCTCATAAGGAATCCGAGTATATTGTCTGTTTCACTGTTCTCTTCCTCGGCCTTCAGCGTAGACTGTTGTTTATTTTGGGATTCATATGCAATTTCCTTTCTTCTTTTTTTGAAACTAATAATTTCACTGCAGACCTGATCTTTTACATGCAGTAATGTTTAACATGCAGAGCACACACTAAAAGTGTACATCTACCAACCAGAAAAGCATGCAATGAATACAGCCATTTATATGGGCATGAATTAGACTGGCTGGGGTCTCAGTGGGACTATAACTCCTGCTGAGTGAGCCCCACAGTCACGAATACCAAACTCTGCTAACTTCTAAGCCCCATTTC
>VUQJ01003572.1:1458-14566 GCA_015108635.1 Andinoacara biseriatus
CTCACAAACGCAGGCCGATAACTTTTTGTTTTGTTTTGCTGAGACATTCATATATATTCACTTAAGCCTGTTACAATCACAAAGCCGCCCTGTTGACAAACCAACAAAGAAAAGTGGGACACTAGTTTATACCGATCACATGACCACATTGTTTGCGAGGCAACCTAGCTAGCCACTGCTCCTCTAAATCCCGCCTATCAGCCCCACCGTCATTGGTCGGGAGCCTTAATGTCGATTTCTCAATGGGCTGTTTGCCTGTCAATTGGTACACATGCAGCATGTTTGTATGGACACATGAAAGGCTCTGAGTTGGTTGTTATGGGGTTGACTTATACCTCCAAAAGTATGTCAAAGTTATTGTTCTTTTGTTATTTGTCACTAGCAACTATTTATAAACATGTCAGATTATTTAAGTAATCTTTTCCTACTGTTGTCAGTTATTTAAAAAAATGTATGTTAAATGTGTCGAAGCGAAAGTAACGTCACCGTGACAAAAACACAAAAGTACGCGTTTAAAAACTTCAGCTATCAGCTATGTCCTAATCTAAAGTTATGAAGTTTTTGAGAGGCGATAGTTAAGAGTTGTGTAATTGTTACCACCGTTTTCAACTCTCTTTACCTTGCTCAGGTAGCCTGGAAATCTAACAAACTAAAACATACGTCGACTACACTACAAATGCTTGTAGGTTTCCATCTTAGTGCGTGTTGTCTTATACGTCCATTTACAATATGATCACATTCATAACGTTTTAGGATAGTTATAACAAGCCCAGTATCTGCTACCTGCTGTAACTACTACTTCTGATAGTATGATTCAGTGTTATAGTAATGATAAATGTCCCCCTTGGTTATCTTTGCAGTAATGTACTGTGGTTCTAGGGGTTTTTATGGACATCGCAACAGTAAATGCTATAAGTTGGCATAGGCCATTACCCAGCATGCCATGCCTAGAAGGTTTACCCAGTGTGTGACCAACAGACCCTTGGGATAATTGGTCTTTAGTAAACAGTACAAATCTTGAATTTGTATGATACAGTTTATTCTTCAAATATTTTTGTACCTTATTGTTCCAGTTACCCGAGGCCTTTACTGCGAAGCAGGATTTTGTCTTGCACAGGTAACTTCAGGTTTAACCCTGGGTTGTTTGTAAGATGAAGGTGGTTCCCTAGTTCTCCAGAAACTAGCATCACTTCTCCTAGAACAGGGGTATTCAACTGCAGTCCTCAGGGGCCGGTGTCCTGGAGGTTTTACACGTGTCTCTGCTTCAACACACCTGAGTCAAATATAGAAGTCATTACCAGTACTCTGGAGAATTTGACTGCATATTGAGGTGGTAATTCAGCCATTTGATTCCTGCAGGACACCAGCCCTTGAGGCCTGCAGTTGAATTCTCCTGTCCTAGAAGGTCCCTTGGACCTCTGTGCTCAGATAGTAGGAGGTTTTAAAACTTTTTAATAGCATCTAAAGTCTTTGTGTTTCCCTAATGAGCATCAATCAGTATTGACTGTAGAGTTTTAGAGGCAACTTTGTTTCTTTTTTCCCTGTTGGCTGTAAACAATTTTAAAACAGCGTTAATAAATTAAACAAAAAAACAAAACAGAGCAGCTATTACCACTTGCTGACCTTATATCAGATTTGCTCATAGCCTGAGCCTAGATGTGAATTGTGTTTTTGTATTAATTCTTTACTCTTAGACCGTTAAACATCACTGAGGCTGCAGCTGAAAAAATAAAAACTACAAGTGTCCTTTAAACATTACGGAAATTTTTGATTATAATCCACCGGATCGTCCCATGTCTAACGATAGAGTTGTGATATGAATATGTCTGTTACAAATTACAACTTTCTTTTCTGACTTCAAATAGGCTAAACTTTGTTCTCTTTTTCCAGGCTTACAGTGCTTTTCCTCTCACACACTGCTGTATTTAACCTTTTCATATTTTCCCATAAGACAGTTTCACCTTCCTTCAAAAATGCAGTTGCTCTGTTGCCACTACACTTATCAGTAATTGTGATTGTCAGATGGTGCTAATGCCACCCCTTTCATATGAATGTGCAAGGAAAACCTTGGGTTAACTTAGTAAGTTGATAACCAACTTCATGTGACCGCTTATCCTGATTGCCAGTGTTAGGCTAGGTGAATCCAGGTAACAGAGCGATATCCTGGGTATGTAGATCTTGCTTCGTAGTGCAGAACTCTAATTATGTTCAGGCTGTTATTGAACATCTGCTATCTATGTATATACAGTTCTCTGTCACAATCTGTTGTATTTGTATTAGATTAAATTTTTGGCTGCAATTCCTGCAAAGATTTTAAGAAGTGTACCCATCGTCACATGCATTTGTGTCATAAAAGAGTAAAAGAGGCAGCCATGACCCTCTTTTGTTCTGAACTGATTCTGATTTTCTGATTCAGCAGACTTGATGTGACCCTGTGACCCCTGGTTGCCAGGGAGCAAGCGGTGGGGCCATGGCTGCGGGGACTAGGGTAGAAGAGAATCAGCTCCAGAGGATTATCCGAGATCTGCACGGTACGTCAGCTTTATATGTGTCTGCTGTTTGTGTGTATGTGTGTGTAATTACACTGGCAGCAGTCTGTTGTTAACTGACATGACCTGACTGAGAAGAAGAGAAAGAAGAGTTAGCAAATTCAGATTTCAGGACCTCCGTCTCAGAGTCAACATAAAGAGTTTAACAGAAGGGGACTATCTGACTTGTCCGTGCCAACAAATCGTTTGGAAGCACAGGCATCTGACCTCATGTTTGTGTAGTAAGGGTGTGGTGGCAGTCTCTGTCAGTATGCAGCGAGATAGAGAATGTGTGCTGAGTGTGCATCCATCACGGGTGTCCTTCCAGTTTTTACGATGGATAAGAGGCAAGTTTTTATATAAAAGGGGGCTTTACTGGAAGCGGGTGGTAGTAGAGTCAGAGTTTTAGGTACCAGGTCTGTTTGTATTTGTGTGTTTGCATGTGTTAACAAAATTTACACATTGCATTCACACATTTTCCTGTCTTAATAAATCAGCTGAATGAAGACATGCTGCTCATTTCTGTTTTGGAGAAGTTCATTTTGCATAAAATACATTAACAGTCCCCATTAGATACTTGTGGCTTGTGCATTTGTCTATTTTACAAGTTAATCTACTTGCTTTGTTGGTGATTGTTCTTCAATTTTTAATTTTTTTTTTTACATCTATTTTAGAGTCTGTCAAAGAGCTTGCAAAGGAATACAGCGAAACTGGGGAGCCCATTACGGATGACAGCACTAATCTCCACAAATTTGCCAACAAACTGGAGTACCTGCTGCAGGTGGGGTTTTGGTTACACGGCTAGCCAATGAACCACACATATTTTCTTACATGAAACATAACAGGAAAATACAATAATGGACAGGAAGCTAATTCAGTGACCAAACATAACATTTTACATGACAAATGATTGATCTTATTTGTCCCTAACTACTGTCTGTAAATATTTTCCTTTTGACTTCTCCAGGCAATAATTTGAACCATGCTTAAAACTATGCAGCCTTGATCTAAGATTTTTTTAAAACTCCTTTCCACAGGGAAGGTACAGTAAGGTACAAAAATTATTTTTTGACAATGACACATCTTTTTGCATCTATATATTATTGCAGTGGATTTTAAATACAAAATCAAGATGTGATTGAAATGCACATTTTGGCTTTAATTCAAGGGGTTTAACACAAATGTAGCATTGACTGTTTAGGAATTACAGACATTTTTCCTAGCCTCAAAATTAACTTGCCAAACTAACATAATTGTTAGGATTGTTTTTTTTTACTTGGATAAAACACTTTGCTCACTTGAAGTCTAGAAACCATGAACATCTCCAAATGCTCTATTTCCTCTAGGGCTGCAATGAATCCTCGAGTAAGTCGAATAATTAGATTACGCGCGCGCGCGTGTGTGTCTTGTGCTTACTGTGCTGAGATTTTCAGCTGTGAACCACAAGAACGGATCGCTATCGCCACAGTTTGCTTGCAGGTACTGCTATTAGCACTAGCGACCATTCGGCAACAACGGGATAAATGTAAACAGCACACTAGACAGTATTGATAACACCATTATATTTTATTTATTTTGGACATCAACCCCATGTCTTTGAACACGTGGGAGGAAACCCACGCACACACAGAGAGAACATACAAACTCCACAGAGAGAGGCCCAGACCAAGGTAGAATTGAACCCAGGCCTTTCAGGCAGCAGTGCTAACCATAGTGCTAACCACTGCGCCACTGTGCTACGTGAGTTTCCTCCGGGTATTCCGGTTTCCTCCCACATTTGTAGCTTCAACTACTGTATACAACAGCAGTCTTTTCGAAAGTCCCATCAGAGCGTTTTTTTTAAAGCTAAAGTTTTCCCTCAGTGGACCACGAGAAGCGGCTTCATCGCACATCGTTGTTGTTTGCGGATGCATTGTTGTCGCTTGTGCATCAGATTTACAGGCGTGCTGTAAACACGCGAATACAAAAGTTCCAGCTCCGAACTTTAAAAAAAATGTGATTAATTGCGTTAAAATTTTTAACGCGTTAAAATCTTTGTAATTAATTAATTGAAATTAACGCGTTAAAGTCCCGGCCCTAATTAACATTTATAAAGGCATCTCTTAATTGTAGACTTTGACAATGATGCACCTACTCCTTCGAGATTCTGTGACGTTATTTTTCTTAACTTTGGAAATAATTCTGTCATCATAAATAAAACTATATAATAAAACTATTTATCAGTCAATTGTTCGATTAATATTGAGCCTCTGAAAATGTGGTGCTGTATATGAAAGTGGCTATAATTCCTAAACAGTTAATGAAGTACATTTGAATTAAAGCTGAAAGTCTGCACTTCCATCAAATCTTGATTGTTTGATTTAAAATCCGGTGGTGCTGTACAGAGGCACAACTACAAAAAATGTGGCTTTGTTCTACAGCCTATGGACCTAACTGTATACTTCTTTCATCATCTTTGCTGATGTGGAAATCTTATACAGATTTCAATTCAGGATACTTTGGTTGCCATGTCTCTCTCTTACAGTTTCTGATATCTCTCTTTCAGTTTGACCAGAAAGAAAAGTCCACGTTTCTTGGCACAAAGAAGGACTACTGGGATTACTTCAATGAATGTCTGGCTAAGATCAAAGGAGCCAATGATGGTATCCGCTTTGTCAAATCCATCACTGAGGTGAGATTTGTTAAAATGACACCACTAAAGCCAGTTTCACAAATGCACTGCAGGTCGGAACTTTCCTAGACATCTCCAGATTGAGTTGTCCAAAACAGTCGGGTCAGATCTTAAACCCCGGTAACCCTGCAAGCTCCCTGGTACTAAATCTGTATAATGTCTGAGTGCAGCAGTCCATGTGAGAATAGAACCGCTAATCATCAAGTGAATTTGTGAAAATGAGTCGGCATCATGTGTCCTCCCTGCTGCGCTCTTTACTCAGGCAGCACTCTAGTCTAAATTATCCCTGGTTGACTATCTCCGGTTTTGTGCCAGCTCTGAGGAACGGTAACCAGATGTGTGAATACGTGGTGATGTTATCAGATAGGCCCTTAAAACATTCACATGTCGGCTACATACTGTTTTGCCACAGGAATTTTTGAATTGATGCTTAGGAATCTGCTTGCAACATATGAAATCCAGGATACGCTCTAGTGCTTTAAGCATTTGTCTTTTGTTTTATATTGTATATGTATCATTACTTTCCAAACTGAGACTATAATTGCTGATTTTGATTTTTGCCAAAGTTGAGCAGATGCATATTTTTTCTTTGTAGGCTCACTGCAATGACTCCCTGCAATGTAAATAAGTATTGGGTTTTTAAAGGACTGCGTGTAATCATGTCTGCTTTGCTTTGATAGCTAAAAACCTCTCTGGGGAAGGGAAGAGCATTTATCCGCTACTCCCTTGTACATCAGCGGCTGGCTGACACACTGCAACAGTGCCTAATGAACCAAAGAGTCACCAGGTAATCCTGTCACAGCCCAGTGTAGTTTCTTTATGATGATTATTTATGCTGACATTAAAAAAAAAGAAGAAATTAATGGCCAAAATTTTAAAAATTGAGTAGAGCCCATAAACACGGCCTGAAATAGGTCAGCTGGTTATGGTTGACACTCATGGAAACTGAGTCCTTATTTTCGCTTTCAGAATCAGATTTAGTTTTTCTGTTTGGTGAAGTGTTTGACGTCATCATTTACTTTTCTATTAATGGAGCTTTAGTAGAAGCAGTACTCTTAGGAAAGAATAGTAGAATATGAATTATTAGGTTATTATGAAGTAAGAATTTTACTAATAGGTGCATGTAGTGCTGTAGATCTATTTTTATGAATGGAAAAATGCAAAACTCCCAGGAGCAATCTTAATTTTAAAGAGAGATATGATTGCTTTGATGCCAGTCTATTTACTACTGTCTAAGCAGCTTAATAAAAAAAAAAAACTTATTTCTGGTTGACATTTCCTTTCCTGAGTTTTTATTTTAAAAGAATGTTATTAAACCCAATTTTTTTAGACTATTATTGTTTATAGTGGTTCTGCTGTGCCCTGCTGTGATCTCTTTCTCATTGCTCTCCCACAGTGACTGGTACTATGCAAGAAGTCCTTTTTTGAAGCCCCACCTTAGTGTTGACATCATTAATCACTTGTACGAGCTCAACGAAGTCCAGTTTGATGTGGCATCCAGAGGCTATGACCTTGATGCCTCCTTGCCAACCTTTGCAAGGTAACAAACAAGATAAGTCATGGAAATAATCTAAATCTAAAAGAGGATTTAAAAAAATTACTCATCATATAGCTCTTCCTTTGACCCTGCTTAGTCAGATTGTGTTTCATTTTTCAGTGTTTGCAATATCTGAATTCTTTTTTAATTAACAGAAGGACACTGGGAAGTGCAAGCTCACCTGGCCATATGTGGAAGCCGCCCAGTCGCAGTTCCAGTATTAACAGTCTGGCCAGCACTTACTCCCAGGTAACTGACACATGTCTCTTAAAACATCATTTAATTTTGTGCTAAATTTTAAATGATTACAAGATTTTCATCATTCCTTCCCTTCTTCTGTTGTTTCCCTTGAAACCATGAAGCAAGCATCTGAGTTCCTTTCCAGCCCTGACTATGGACAGGGTCTGCTGAATGACCTGAATGAGTCTCTGCCTCCCTGCAGGGAAGATGTCACTGCAGTTGAAGACCTTCGCCTTGAGCTGGACTGTTCAGAACTAAAGCAGCGACAGCTCCAAGATAAGGTGGAGCAACTAGGTGAGGAGAGCGATGAGCTCAGAAGAGTTGTTGTAGATCTGCAGAGGCAGCTGGATGTGTCGCTTGCTCTCAATGAGCAACAAAAGGGCTTGCAGGAAGAATTAAAGGCTCTGGAGCGGAGAGACGCAGCTTTGTCCAGAGAGGTGGAAGCACTCAGAACTGGGGAAAAAGCCACAGAGGCTGAGCAGCTGCTGCTTCAGGAAAAGCTGGCTGCTGCTGAGGGGAAGAACATAGAGCTCATGGCCAAGTTGGATGGGTTTCTTAATGAGAAGGGCCAGCAGGCAGCCAGATCCTTTGATTCTGCACAGAAGATACATGAGTTGCTGGACAGAGTGAAAGAGGCAGAGAAAGGGAAGATGGAAGCTGTAGCTGAGGTTGACGAGAAGAGGAAGCAATCAGAAAGGCTAGAGGAAGAACTTAGAGTCAAAGAGGCAGCTGCAAAGGATGCTGAAACAAAATTTGGAGCATTACTGGCATCTGTGTCTGAGGAGAAAGTCAAGTTGGAGGAAAAAGTGGAGGATCAGTGCTGTGCCCATGACAAGTTGCAGGGGGCTTTGTCATTGAAAGAGAAGGAGACTAGCAATCTGCAGAGGCAACTGCAAGACCTCCAAAGAGCTCTAGAGGAGAAAGAAAAAGAGGTGGTAGAAGTGAAGAAGAGGGCACAAGAAGATAAAGAGGAGATCCAGAAAAATATTGGTGACTTGAAAGAGTCTTTAAAAGCAGAAGTCGCTTCCCTTACTGAACAGCTTAAAGGAAAAGAGGCAGAGCTAGCCTCCAGCTGTGAGACACTACAACAGCTACAAGCCAAGAACCAGAGCCTGATTGCAGAGAGGGACAAAATGAAAACTAGCATTGCTGAGCTGGAGGGGAACATCAAAGAACAAACCACGAAGACAGAAGACTACAAGATGCAGTGCTCCAATTTAATGGAACTAAATGAGAAGCTGCTGAACACAGTGAAAAAAAATGAGGAGCTGAAGAAGGAGATGGCAGAAAACAGATCAGGGCTCGAGGCTGAATTAGCAGCTTTAAGGGCTTCTGAGAAACAACTTAGAGGCCAGCTGGATGATACCAAGATGACAGTGGATGAAAAAGAGAAGAGACTGCGTGAAGAGAACTGTAAGCTAGATGAAAGTCTGCAGCGAGCCACCATGGCGGCAAAGCTCTCAGAGACCACATCAAAGCGGCTGGAGCAAGAGAACCAGAGTCTGAGGGAGGAGCAGGACACTGTGAAAGCAGCTCTTAACCGCATGCAGGCAGACTTGAAGAATGTTCACGGGCAGATTGCAGAGTTTGAGAAAAACTTGGGAGCTTCACACAAGAATGAAGCCAGTCTTCAGGAACAGCTCCAAGTGAAAGAAGCCCAGCTAGCGAGTAAAGAGAACGACCTTGTGAAATTGCAGTCCAGGCTAGAACATTATGAGGGCGAGGAGAAGGAACTTGAGATTGCCAAAGCTGATGCGGAAGCCACCTGTGCTAAACAGGCAGAAATGATTGAAAGACTGACCTCTGAGAAACAGGTGATGGAGATGTCTCAGTTGGAGAGGAGTGCAGTCCAAGCCAAGGAAAATCAGGAAACAACAGGGAAACTAGCTGTGGTTGAAGGTCAGTTAGAAGTTAGGATGACAGAAGTGTCCAGGCTCCAGGCAGAGGTCCTGGACCTTAGGGTGCAGGTGCAGAGATCTGAGGAAGAAAAGCTAAAATCAAAAGCACAGCTGGAGGTGACAGAAGCCCAAAGAAATGAGCTCAGGACTCTGACTGAGCAACTTAAATCTCAGGCAGAGGCACTCAATCACAAGCATGTTGCAGAGCTCATGGAGTGCAAAAAGAAAGAAGAGGGACTCACTGAAAAGCATGACCGTGAAGTAGCTGCCCATGCTGAGCTAGCCATATCTGCAGCTGCCATGCGAGAAGAGTTGTCCACCCTCAAGGCAGAAAATAGTCGGCTGGCTTTAGAGAACAACGATATACGTGAGGGTTTGCACAGGGCAAACACTGAGATGGCAGAGCTGGGGATGACCATCTGTAAGCTCAGCACAGAAAAAGAGGAGGTCAGAGAGCACTGGGAAGGAAATTCTGCAAGGATTATAGAGCTGGAGAAAGACGTAGACCTACTAGAGAAGTGCAAGGAAGAACTACAGCTGGAGAAAAACAGTTTAAGAAAGGAGCTTACACAGAAAGAGACACTTCCAGAGACTGTCATGAAGCTCCAGGAAGAACTAGAAAAGACCAAGAACCAAGTCCAAACTATCAAGGACCTCAGCCGAGAGGAGATGGCGGCCATCAAGTTCCAGATGAGCTCAGAGAGCATGAATTATCAAGTCCAGATAAAGGTGAGATAAGTAAACCTGTTGGTTTGTATTACATAAGAATAATTTATTTTAACAATGACCGAACTCAGGGATTGAAATGTCGATCTGTCCATTGTTTCGCCCAGAACATCTAAAAAAAATTACATGACCCATGGCCTCATGTGCTCCAGTGGATTAAACTTAATGACTTAGAACATCTCCTAACTTTCCCTTCGGCAGTACCAGGTTCCAGTGTTAGTTCAGATTGACCAACTTCAGAATATTTTGTATACACGTTTCCTTCAGGTGTTCTCTTTTTCATCTAGATCTTTGACCAGATAAAATTCAATTTTGTCCCAACACTTTTGACCTATGATCAAAAATATTCATCTCCAGCTGTACTTTGTGTTTATCGCTAATGAGCACTTTAGGCTTTTTTTTAATTTAATTTTTATTTTTAGCATTGTTATTGTAAGCTCATTATTGTTTAGTTCAAAGTTACTATCATGGCTCTGAATCCCTTCTCGTGCTCTCACATTTCAGAGTTTGAATGAACAGTTGGACAAGGTGAAGGCTGAGCTGCAGGAGGAGCAGAGAAACAAGTCTAGCTTGCAGACTAAAGTGTCTAAACTAGAGGTTTGTATTTTTCTAATGCAGTGTAATGCAGTGATTTATGGTTACAACACAAGTAGATACAAGGTGATGGTCAAATTGGGTAATCTCTGAAAGATAAACGACCTTTTTTTTTTTCAATTCAAAAGAAAATTGCTAACGAGAGAAGACTGCAGATAGTCAAAAGTTCAATATTACATACATAGCCTGGATCAGACATCAAGGCCTGGTTGGAGCAGAGGAAGCTAAACACCACATAGAGTATAACAAATTTTGATTATTTGTTTAGTACGGTACATATCTATAGGCCTGAGGAGATTTTTCTAAATCTCTTTTACTTTTATTCTTTTCAGAGATAATCACACCTTGATTATAGGACCAATTTTTCTTTAGTTGTAAAAGTGGAATATATGCAAAACCTCTGTGGTTCTTATCACATAAATGACTTACCCAAGTGTACTTGAGATCATAATGTTCCTCTCTGGTCTAATGCAATTATTTTCTTATATTATCAAATTTTCTTTGATACATGTTTCTGTTGTCGCTTCTATTTATGTCTCTATACCACCTCTGGTGCAAGAGGCTTATGAAAAACATGTTATAAATGGGGTGGGTTTGATATAAAAAATCCTTTTGCAAATAAAGGTTTTAGAAAATTACTCTCAAGTTTGCTAAATTCAGCATATTTAGGAGCCTTAAACAAAATGGAGATCAATTCAAAAACAGAAAAACAATTCAGTCTTTTTCCCTAATGGATAAATTATATATATGTGTTTATTGAAGGCTGAAACTGAGGAGTACTTGCACCTAACTGGCGAGAAAGATGCTCACATCACAAAGACAGAAGCAGCCATTCGTGAGAATGAAAGCGAGATCCAGCAACTCAAAGACGCAGCAACCAGGTACGTTCATGACCAATAATACTTGCAAATTCCATCTTTTAATGGAAAGAGAGATGTCAACTCATTTTCTTGTGTCTAAAGTGCTGAGGAAGCGCTCTTTGCTGCACAAAAGACCTGCGAGGAATTAAAGGAGAAATTGAAGACAACGGAAGCTGACAAACAAAGCCAGTATCTGAAGATGACTGCAGAGATCGATGACCTCAATAAAACCAAGACCACTCTTGAAGAGCGGCTTATCGAGCTCTTAAAGTAAGACTATTGTCTGTGTAAGGCTGTCACTTCCAACAAGGAGAGAAAATTTTAGTGAAGAAGGGTGCCATTAGGTCTGAGGAGCAGAGTGAGAGGAAAAGTCTTCTTTGAATGTTGAGCTAAATTACTGAGATTGGATGTGACAGAAATACTTTGATGGAGACGAAAGCAGGGAGAGTGTTGATGAGAGACAACTGACATAAACAACAGCTTTTTGTGCACCATCATTCACTGTATTCAGAAACCTCAAACGCTTTCTTTCTCTGCATAGAATGAAACACAAAAACAGTGATTCATTCGACTCCCATGGGACGTGCCCACATTATTTCTTCCTTTTGTACTCTTTTATTTGCATGTCTTCATTATCTGTCTTAATTGCATCATTTTTGAAGAGATAGTCAGAGTATGTTTTTGTTTTTGCATAAAAACAGTCCAACTGGGTTTGTTATTCATTTATACCCTTTAATATACACTTAAACCTTTATCAGGTCACAATTCTAAGTTGCAGTTGAGTTGAATCCATCCAAGGAAAAACTTAATTAATTAAAAAGTTAGATTTTGATTTTTTTTAAGACAACACTGAGAACAGACATTTAATAGTCTTTTTTGTGCTTTACATCAGGGACAAAGATGCTCTGTGGCAGAAGTCAGATGCTCTGGAGTTTGAGCAGAAGCAGCGAGCTGAGGAGCGTTGGTGGCTGATGGATCAGGAGGTCAAAAACTGTCTCGACTGCAAAGGCCAGTTTAATTGGTGGACACGCAGACATCATTGCAGGTTTGATTTTACACCAAGTATCACAGTAACCGTGCAAATTTGGAGGATAGATACGTATTGAAGAGTCCAACTGCAGAGCATAAGAACCACAACCCTACCTCCTCTTATACCGGTTTAATTACTGTCATCAATCTTTCCATCATTCATTCTTCTCTCAGCTGTCTCATCTTTGTTTTTCCGATGTGAGCTATCTATATCAATATTGAATGAAATAAACTGCATGCATAAAACATAGACAGTTCTATGCAATACCTGTTGAACAATTATTTACTGCAAAAATCTATTTGTAAATATTAATTGTTAAGATCAACACTTAATCACTTACTTTCACATGCATGAATATACTTTCTGACAAGCCTTTGAGCAGGTGACTCGTGTCCTTTGGAACACTCTTGCTATTTCTGTGCATAACCTGATAAGATTTTTAGACTGCATGTTACATAGAGTCAATAATATGGGTTATGGGTAAAAATAAATATACACATTTAAGTATTTATTTGTAATATTTTAGGCTTTGTGGCCGCATCTTCTGCTACCACTGCAGCAACAACTTTGTTATGACCAAGCAAAGTGGGAAGAAGGAGCGCTGCTGCAGGGACTGCTACACCCAGCATAGTGCAGTGGTGGAAAGGTTCACAGCGGCAGAGCTAAGCCCTTCAGATGTGCAGCCTCCTCCACCTGGAGCTGCACCTCAACCACCCACTGAACCAGCTCCATATGTACCGACTCCCAGGGTAACAGGTGAGAGGAAGAAACGTGCTTTCTCACGAACTTCACAGCTGCACACATGGACCAGAAGTTCATCATTACACTTATCTGGTCCTCACTCTTCTTTTTTTCTGTAAATGGTAAACATGTAAGCAGAAGTGAAAAGACTGACTTTGTTATTTTGAGGAACAAGGACAGAAACCTTTATTTCTGTACAATAGACAAATGGGGAAGGTGGTGACATTTCTGTGCAGAGAAATACGCAGTTTTACTCTAATAAAAAAAAAAAAAAGGAAAACCC
>VUQJ01003576.1:0-10363 GCA_015108635.1 Andinoacara biseriatus
TATAAAAAAAAAGGTGGGGGGGGGGGGGGGGGGCAAGTGTATGAAAAGAGGGCACGAGAGAGAAAGGGGATCCGCTCTTGACCGCGGGGGACCTTGGGAGTCACAAAAGCCAAAAAAAAAAGGGAAACTCTCCCACACACACACACACACATGCAGAGTCCCTGTCAGCACTTAAACACACTGTCTCACACTGAGTTTTTTTTTCACTTTTTCATCCTGTTGGGTGTGTGCAGATGCCTCACACACATTTCCTTCCATCTTTTTCTGTCAATCTCTGTTTTCTTTCTCTCTCTTTTTTTGTCATTCTTTTCACTTGAGTCTGCGGTACAAAGGGGCGTCGAGTCCTGTTCCTTCCTGTAATCCCTCACTGCACCTGGATGTGTGTGTGTGTATTTTTTTCAAATCTTTTCTACACGACCGCTCGCCTCTATTTCTAAATCTGTATTTTCTGTATTTTCACTCCGTCCGTGCTCACTGACATTCTCCCTCTCTCTCTCCCTCTCTCTCCCTCTCTCTCCCTCTCTCCCTCTCTCTCTCCCTCTCTCCCTCTCTCTCTCCCTCTCTCTCTCTCTCTCTCCCTCTCTCCCTCTTTCTCTCTCTCTCTCTTTTCCAATTCCTCTATATTTTGAGGTGGCTGGCAAGCTAGTTTTCAGGTCAGTGGGAATTGCTATTGCCTCCCCTCTCAGTTGTAGTCTGGCTCACACTCCACTGCATACAAACACACTCGCACACACAGACATGCACACTTATTGTTCATCCTGCTCTCTTGTTTTGTAACTGGTTTATATGGGCATGTGGTTGTGTGGCCTTGTGCACACAGTTCCTTAACTTGTAAAGATTTCTTGTAGGTGTGCCAGGCGTCTTTCATCTACCTTTTGTCTTTTCATCATCCCAGCTTTTATTTGTGTTTCTCTCTCAAGTCATAAGTCGCAACTGAAAGTCTGTCACGCTCTGGGTGCCGCTCGCTGCAATCTTGTTATTTTTTTTTTGTGGTCATTCATTGTGTATGGAGAAGAGATTTGTTTATGACTCACCTTGTTTGCGTGTGGGCATGCACTGCATGTGTCTGAACTCTTACCAAAATGAACCTTTCCTGTTCAACAAGCAGGTTTTAATGTTTATCGCTAGAAGAAATAACAGGTTTGTGAAAGAATGCCTGTGAAAGGACTTTTAAAAATTTGAGGACTTCAGCCAGCTTTTTGTCTTTGCCACTCACTGTGTTTTAAGCGGAACAGCTTGACTATTGAGCTGCAAAAATGAATGAATTATTAATATTTTTCGTGTACAGCGCTAGTTATCTGTTGTTACATAGGCACCCAGCGCTACCTGGGGTTACAGCACCGTTCCCGCTCTCCCTGATGGGAAGCTAGGTGGAAAAATTCACAGTGTCGGTGTAAAAGATGGATGCAGCCACTGTGGCGTCACCCATTGGTTTCTGAAATCGTGTTCTGATGCTTCGAGATGAGCTTTCCTGTCAGCATCTTGGTGTTTTTGAAAACAGATCTGACGAGCAAAGGGTGGCTCTGACTGTGAAACTGCATGCTTAGCCCGGATACCCTTCCTGTCTGAAACTAAGAATGGCTACAAAATGTTAAGAGTTAGTGTTTTTAGTATGACACAAAATGATTGACTAAACCTGTAAACTGTTTTCCTATAGGCAAAAAATATTACTGGAGTCTTTTTGCAACTGCAGGTAGCAACACCTGGTAACAATTTTTTATAAAATGCAAAAGAAAAAAGAAATTCCATGTAAGTTTCATTTTTCCAGCCTGCAAACTACATCAACCTTTTATACTGTCTGTGGCGGCGGTGGGCAGAGAGAAACTGGGATTTTTATGAAAGGCCACACCAGTAAGTTGAACTCAGTTCTGTTCAAATTCATTTTTTTTATACATCTCTTTATAAACTGTTACTCATTAGAGTAGATGTTACAATTAGGCTCTAATTGTGGCCCCTTTGGAAAATTAATTTCCCACCCCTTGTCCATGGGAAAGATACAGTGTTTATCAAATTTATTAGACCAACACCTAAAGGTGTATGCCACAGCTGCACTAAATTAACAGAACTTGCAATTACCTATTTTTATGTTTCTGTAGTTAATTCACCAGTATGTGTAAGCTCTTTAATTGAAATTGTATTTTAATGCTAAAATCTGATTATTGTTATTATCTATGAATTTTCAGATTTATTTTTTTTACAAAAAAAATTTGGTCAAATTTGATTATAAAAACACAAATTTGGTTTATGTGCCTAATAAATAACAACTTTTAAACAGGCTTTTGACAAATTTCTAAAATATTTGTGTTCTTTTATTTTTATGACAGGTGGTCTCATATATTTGTTAAGCACTGTAGATGACAGAGCCACAAACTAGCAGAACTTTGGGCTAGAAAATAAATCTCATTATGAAGGCAGTGTTGCAGTAAACTGCCGCATAACTACTCGTTATGCAGCCTGTAGATGTTAATCCACAGGCAAAATTAAATTTAAAATCCATTTTAGTTATTGAAGAATATGATTAATGGTTTCAAATGGCTCACGGATAATGCTTAACTTCAGTTGTTAGACTGAGCATAATTTTGAATGTTTTCCTGAGTGTTTGCTTTCATTTAGACTGGATCATTAGCCTTACTTTTTTTTTTATCTTGCATTTATTCGCAAAGTACATTTGTTGCAAACATTCCCAGTCTGTATCGTCTCAAATTATGTGTCTGACATGATTCTCACTCAAAGCACTGATCCCTTTCTTGCTTCAGTTTAGCGGTTTGTTGCTACATTTAGCGACTTTGCAGACGTTTAGCAGCTTTTTTTCCCCTCCAACAAACTGCCTGTTCATTAACGGTAGTCCTTGCTCTCCCTTTGCAGTCAAATCTCTTCTTCTGCTCTGTGCAGCAAGTTAGCACGGCTGGTGGTTTTAAATCTCTGTGAGCGATCATTTTACATCTGAAGCTGTGGAGCCTAACAAATGATATTTAGGAGAGCCCCAACTAAGTGTAACGTATAAAAAAATATACCAAAAACGTTTCCTTCAAAATATTATAAATCCAAAGCACTTAAGTTGTTTCATTTTTTTCTCATACAAAATCTGTATTCTAAAGAAGCTAGTCCTTAAAAAAGCAGCAGTGGTGTCTAATTGCCTATAATTGTATGATAGGGTATTGTTTCGTGTAAATGAAAGAGTTCAGAGTTTTAGCATAATTGATTTCACCTCAAATTTGCTTTCTCTGCAGCCAAAAACAAACTTTGAAAGAGATTAGAGGGAAACATACAAGTTTGAAATTAGTAGATACACAGGCCAGTGTCTTGCCAAAGCAATGCTTTCTGGCATTGTTTTAGCTCTATTTGTTAGGAGTAATGATGTATTGGACTGTGTTTCTAATATTCTACCATTCTCGTGTGTAAATGGGGATAAACAAAACATAAATTTATAGCTTTAAGCAACACAGAACCCCCGTTAAAGGCATTCTACTAATTAACCGCCTGAATGAGCCCGAGAAGCTTCAAAAATATTGACATGTTTTTGTCGCTGCATTTTAAAAAGTGAGGGAGTGAAAGCAAAGAAGAGAAATTGCACCCGCTGAGAACGCGTCAAAAAATTGGCAGGAGAGTTGACGTGTCCGCAAACCACAGTGTTTGGGTTTTAAAAGTCAAATACCGTGTCCATGTGCACAGTCGTCACGGGCAGAACTTCACTGGAGCAGATACACACACACACACACACACAAACTACTGCGTGCTGCTCTGCACCAGCGGCCACGAAAAGCCTGGAGAGAGCAGGTGTAGAGACGTACATGAGTCACAGGTCTTAATAAAGCAGAAAAGGTGCAGAATAGTTAATGAAACACCCAGTCATTTTCCCGTTTTGTTACTCTGACTGCCAGAGTGATAAAATGTGTGTATCTGCTTTTGTGTACATATATAGAAATAAATCTGTATTTTAAGTCTTCATCTATATAAGTCTGTGTGTGAATTATGCGCACGGACTCCAGTTCTGCGAGGTGAGTCGGGCAAGTTCTTGTAAGCCTGGGAGCTGACTAACGGACCTGCCAGGGCATGCCGACACACATTCAGACTCGTGCTGGAGCATTAAAACAACCACGGGAAAAATGGATATGAAGGCAGAAATATGAAGAAAGAAGCTTAATAAAAGCGCCGTAGTGAAAGAAATTGGAGGGGTGGGATAATTGCTTTTGAGTAGGCAAACAGAAAGAAAAGCCTGGGAGATGATGGAGGGGAAAAGAAAAAACAGAGATGTCGTAAGAGAGCAAGAAGGTGAGGGAAAACTCTTTTCACGTGTCCCTCCTAACCTGATGGAATGTTAATCAGTGGAAAGAGGTCAGCCCTTTTGGCGTTTGTGTGTGTGTGTGTGTGTGAGAGAGAGAGAGAGAGAGAGAGCTTGTGTGACGAGGTGAAAAGGTCAGACATGGGTCCTCTTGCCCTTTGGAGCCTCGTCTGAAATGCTCAAAGTGAACAACTGCACACGGGGGTCCGTTACGATTTCCTTTACAACTTTCTTCACAACACGGTCGCGGCCACAAAATGCAGATAAACACTTGATGATCCATCAGTTTTGACAAATTTAGAAAAGGGGCTTCAATTCCTAGACTTCGTCTGTGTTTTGATCTATTAAACTTTAAAAATTGATTCCATTTCTTTTGAGCTTCTCTTCCTTCTGTCACTGTTTGGAAGTGCGGCTTCCAGCCTTTATGAGCAGCCTTTTTCCACCAGTGGGTTTGATCTGCTGTGTGGACCCACAGGGTTGTCGATCCCTAAACAGTTACAACGCCATAATGCGTCATCCACGAATACGATTTAAAACGTGTGCATTTCCTCTTATTATTAAAGAAGTCTGTGGGAGATTATTTCGGGGGCAGCGATAGCCTCGGGGTGAGAGAAAAGTCTTTTGCTGTATTGACACCCCCCCCCCCCTTCATCTGAATTGTGCACATTTCGGCAAAGTGAATTAAAATTCCTCTGCTTAAAAATAAACACAATGCATAAATAAAAGTGCAGCTGTGAGACTGTGATGCTTTTGTTGTAAATGAACTAAAGGATTTTCTCTGACATGCGTCTTTTTTTTTGTTGGTAAGAAAATTCTTCACAGCACCAAATTCAGTTGTATAGGAGACTGCATGAAATAGTCTTTGCTTTAAAAAAAAAGAAGAAGAAGCAGGAAACACACAGCTTTAATTGAGTTGAAATAGCAGGAGCCAGTATTGTATTGGCTTTCATATATACGATTCCTATAAAGAAACCCATCGAGGGAGGTTTTGAGATTTGACTTAAACACAGTGGTTGAGTGCTGTAGACAAAGACATGCAAAAATATTTTTACAGGTATTTATTAAGGCTACTGTAATCAGTATTTTAACTAGATATCCAAAAAAGAAAACGTCTCATATCTATGTTGTGTTGCAGATTATCCGTAGGTCCACTTTTAAGTCTTCTCTCACAAACTTATTGGACACATTTCACACCAATTGGTGTATTTCTTGGGTCACTGCTCCAATGTGGAATACCAGTTTGTGCCTGTCTGCCTTAACTGAGTTCATTTTTACAACTAAATCAGTCAAAGTAGCTGAAAGTGTTTTTCAGTTTAGTGGGTCGTGCAAGAAATCGGGCCGTGTAATTTCAGTTGGGAACAAAACAATCAGACCAGGACCTCGTTGAGGGGGGCGTGCTGCTCAGCGACTCTGAGGAGAGAGTGGGGATTCTGATCTTACTGCCATCTAACTCTGTTACATAAACATGGAGTCGCATAGAAGAAATGGAAAGACTTCAGAAAAATGTTAATGACCGTTCAGTGAGTGCTTGTATTGTGAAACCAAGAAATCAAATCAAGTCGCAATCTTGTTTCATAAATAGTGGTGTGATCCTTTGTTGTACATTTGGACCACATCAGGCTAAATTTCTGAGGGGAATTTGGTCATCGGTGTAGTGATCCACATCTGCAGCAGATGCTTCATGTTTGTTTAGCTGGTAAGGAAGTCCTCTACAATTGCAATTTAATGACTAACAAAGAAAGAAAGATCTGTGCCTTTCAGTTCACCAGTACGTTGGAATCAGTTTAATGCGAGTGACTGAATGTAAAGATGGCAACGTGGCTTTAAAAAAAAAACACTGGTTTAGCTTAATGTGTTCTGAGGAGCAAAGCAAACTGTAAGCAAACAGAAAGTGCAAGTACAAAATACACTTTCATAAGTAGTCATAGGAGGTTTGCTGTGTCTGTCAATGTGTGTACTACAACATTAGGATGAGAAATTACTTTAGCTGTTTCTTTGCAGGTACAGATTATGGCAACGAACAAGCAACCTCTTTTGGCCTGTCACCATAGACCGTATAAAAGATAGACATAGCTACCATAAGTCTTTAATCTGCCATGACCTCACCCATTGGTTTGTGAAGTTCTCAAGATGAGCTTTTCCATCATCGCCATCTTGGCGATGGGCAGATATCACTGTGACGCCACATGCTTTTTATGACTTGTGATCGGCACGTCATTAGCCACTTCGTCTCAGTGATGAGCCGTTAGCCAAACGAGCCAATGAGCATACCCTGAATAACCATGTTCCCTGAAAAATAGAATGACCATCATTTAGAAGATGGACTTAATGTTTTATTCAGTAGGACTCACAAGGAGCGACTAAACCCATAAACTCTTGAGGAAAGTGTTTACTGATGGTCATGGCAGAGGGCTATTTTCCTATAGGCTTCTATAGAACCGGAAGTCTTTTTGAAGCCACACGTGGCAGCCCCTGGTGGCTATTTAAAAGTATATAGGTTTAAGGCACCTGTGCACTGGCTTCGCTTTTCAGACCCAGAAGCCATGTCCATCTTTTATACTGTCTATGATTGCCACAGTAGAGAAAGCACAGATGTATTAATGATGGAGCCATATCACATAGGGAAAGCCATATAGGCGGATTCACTGTTGTGGCTTACTGGGACACTTAACAGACCTGAGCCATCAGTAATACTTGCGCTTTCGCCACTGTGTCAAGTCGAAATATCTGCTGTGGTGCAAAAGAGGTCTATAATAGCGTACTAATAGCATAGTAATATAAGGCATTAAATTTAAGTTGTCATTATCATGCTAGATGAGATCCGTTATTGGACGTCTGTGTCAGCAAGTGGACTCTCGATCTAAAATGACGAGTGTGTTCAATCAGCAAGGGAGGAATAACAGGAAACCTGGATGTATTTCACTAACTTTCTCTGCAAGGAGGATGGATTAAATGGGGTGGGGACTGGTGAATTAATGTTAACCTGTTAATAGATGTGAAACATGTCCCAATGGAGCCTGTAGCTGCTTTTACGCGTGCACTGCGGCCTTGAGCTTGAACTTACTAGGACTTCCTCAACACGCGTGGATCAGAACATAAATGTCCAGTGCATTGCGATTGGTTATTAGCCAGTCTTTAATCTGCCAGCTCCCCAGTGCACAGTCAGGGTGATGTTGGATTGTGCTGATTTGCAAATTGCACATCTAATAGAAAGTAGGCATCATAGGTGAAATTGGCTTAAGTCCGTTGGCTGGGTCCAGTAACAGATTTTTTTTGTTTGTGTGTTTCATGTTCAAGTACATTTCCCTGTCTGTCGAGGCAATGAGGGAATGTTGTCAGCATTTTCTTTACTTTCCCTTTTACTTTGAAACAAAATTGCCTTATTAGTTCCTTCAAACCCAGTCAGTATCCTCTCTTTGAGTCCTCGCGTCTCCTACTGTCACTGACTTGAGGTTACAACATGTCGTTCGTTCCCCGCTCTTGTACCCAGTGATCTTTGTGCATCAGTTGGAGTGTGTTAGCGTGATAGTAACGTGGCATCTCCGTTCATTATTACATATGTATGACCGCAGACATGAAAGCTGTCAGCTTTGCTGCATCTCGTTTCAATTAACTCTGAGGTGGGAGTGAGTCGCATGTTCACATGAAGCAAGACGTTTGCATATGGTTTCTGACGGTGGTGAATGCCGTGGATATGTTGAAAGGGATGGATGTCCTCTACATCCTGATCTTTCCTCCCCTCTCTCTGTGTACACGTCTATAAATTTTTCTATCAGGTATTTCTCACTATTTCTGTTTCTGTCTGTTCATATTCTAACTGCTCACTCTATCATCTCCTCGACTCTCTCCTCTCCTCTCCTCCCTCTTCCTCCCTCAGAAGCCGACAGCTGCCATCAGGCTTATTTCAGGCACTGGCACACGCACACATCATCGCCTGCTCCCTCTTCTGTTTTCACACTTTCTCTCCATTTGTCACCATCTACCCTAATTTCTCTGTCCTTCTGTTTAAGTCTGAACATACCTGCTCATGAGCGAGCGTGTGTGTCCGAGTTGGACCGCCTTCTGAAGCTTTGGCCCATGCCAGCAGAAGAACTGGAGGAAGACCAAAGCAAACAGGCTCCTCTGCTACTTCTTCCTTCCTTCCTCCCCCACCCCACCGTACCCCACCCGTATTTCTACCTGTCCATCTGGTTGCCTGCTCCAGGGAGGAGATTTCTCACCGTGTTTGTGTGTTTGTCCCCCCAGCCTCAGCCTCTTTGAGTACGCATCTCTCATTCATTTATAATGAGGTGTCAAGCCTTCCTGTCCCCGTGGCTGCACAGACTCCCTGCTTTTGGCACGCTCCGTGTCATGTCTACTTGTCCATCTCACTCTATCTCTTTCCAATTTATACATCTGTCTACCTGTCTGTTTGCTGCCCTGCCTGTCACTCCTTTTGTCAAATAAATAGGTCACCCACCTATCAGTTTGTCCCTCCAACTGGCCTTCCTGCCTGTCTTATCTTTCTGTGCCGTTCTGCCACTCGGTCTGTTCGTTTTTTCCTCACTTGTCAGTGTGTCAGATTAATTCTTCTGCATCCCATAAATGAGCCAAAGAGTGGCATTTTGATTTATTGATTGCAGACTTTGTGATTGCTTTGGGGATTTTCTCTTGTTCACTTAATGTTTACATGGTGTCACTGTGTTAGGACACTTTGTACCACCTTTTTGTCAGTACAAGTCATTATTTACCCCCCTCCCTTTTATTTTTTCTGTTTCCTTCCATGGCGGTCCCTTGTCGTCCTCCTCCTCGTTCTCCGTGTGGCCTCTTCCTGAGCAGGTAAGACCTTTTCTTCTGACCTCTCTTATGTGTTTATGTAAATCAGGTCAGTTGTCACAAGACTCAGAGTTGTGTTGCGAGGGTTTGCTAATCAAACAATTTGCACTGCCCTTGTGGCTTTCCACATACACACCCACCCGCACCTACGCGCACCCACACACACATACACACACATACACACACACAAGCACATTGTGTGCCATTCAGGGACAAGAGAGACACAAACCCACTTTGTTCTTCTCACATGCATTTACAATCTCAGGTTACACACACACACACGCATGCAAGGTCCACGTGTGTTGATTTACTAAACTAGTTAAATGTTAACTCGACTTTGAAGTGCTGAAGGTCTTTGCGTCTGTGTTTGTGCTCCTTTGCAGCGTGTTTGCGTTTCTGTTATCCCCCTGTTGGGACATTTCAGCTCTCCCAAATGGGATTGGCCTCTTCCTTTCTTCCATTCACACAGCCTGTGGGACCAGTTTGTATTTGTGTGATTTCTTTATAAGTGTGAACATTGTGTAGTCTGTGCGCGTAAGTGTGTGCGCTTGCTGTCTCATCACCTGCAGGATGTTGTTTTCCCTGAGCTGTCTCTTGTGATCTCTCTCGCCTCTGAAGCACCTCTTCTCTAATTTCCCATCGTTCTGTATTCTCCCCATTCTCTTTTCAGTTTGTTTCCCCTCCTCTTTCTCCGGTCCCTTATCTCTTCTTTGCAGCCAAGCCAAGCCCAGAAACAGCACCTGTGCGGACCTCAGTGTGTGTGTGTGTGTGCGTGTGTGTGTGTGTGTGTGTGTGTGTGTGTGTGTTGCTCGGGTGCAGTCAGTAAAGGTGTTTTTCCACATTCCACCGCTCACTTGTCTCTTGTGTCCAATTCTTTTTCTTACTCTCTTTTTCTTACACCTTTCTCCTGGTCTTCAGTTTAACCACCAAAAATCTGTGTTTCTAGCTGAGCACCTCGCTTCAGTGTGTGTATACGTGCATCAGGCAGCGCTGCGGTATTTTCTTCTTCAGTCCACTAATGTCGACATAAAAATCACAGAGCTTTGCTTTATCCTCCTCTTCTTCTTCTTTTTTTTCTGTTTCTCAGTTTTTTTTAAACTAACCACAAGGCCAACAAAAACAGCCAAAACAATGTAGCTTCCATCACCACTACGCCAGCCTGTAGAGTCTGTTGCTCTGCTCCCCAGGCTGGCAATCAGAAGACAGGCTCTGAGATATTTAATTGTCTCGGCATGTGGAGTTTGTAAAAGAACAGTCGGTGATGGG
>VUQJ01003582.1:0-10200 GCA_015108635.1 Andinoacara biseriatus
GATACTCCTGGTCTCAACTTATGTGTGTTAACACACTTGTCCAGAGAATCAATTTCTTCCACTCTAACCTCTGCACCACCATGGGTGACCAAAGAGCTGTCAAAGGATGTCAGGGACAAGATTGTAGACCTCCACAAGGCTGGAAGGGGCTACAAGTCTATCAGCAAGATGTTTGGTGAGCAGGTGACAGCTGCTGGTGCGATTATTCGGAAATAGAAGAAATATAAAATGACCATCAGTAGCCCTCAGTGTGAAGCTCCATGCAAGATCTTTCCTCGTGGGGTGAGGGTGATCATGAAAAAGATGGTGGATCAGCCCAAAATTACAAGGGAGGAGCTTATTATTCATCCAAAGACAGCAGGGATCACAGTCACAAACTGGCAACACTCTACGCTGTAATGGACTGAAATTTTGCAGCAACTGCAAGATCCCCCTGCTCAAGAAGGCACATGCACAGGCCTGTCTTACACTGACCTAAAGAACACCATCCTGGCAGTCAAGCATGGAGGTGGTTTCAGGCTGTTTTTCTGCTAAGGGTACAGGATAACTTCACTGCACTGAGGGCCAGTGGACAGGGCCATGTACTATAGAACCTCCTTCCATCAAACAGAACACTAATGATGTGAATGGGTCTTCCAGCATGACAGTGAGAAAACATACTGCCAAGGCAACAATAGAGTGGCTAAAGAAGAAGCACATTAAGGTCATAGAGTGACCTAGCCAGACTACAGACCTCAATCCTACAGAAAAATCTGTGGAGGGAGCTGAAGCTTTGAGATGCCAAGCAGCAGGTAAGAAACCCAAAGAATTTAAAAGAGTTTCTGCAGAGCAGTTTGTTATGTAGTGGACTGTAAGTAGTGAGGAAACCAAATGCAGACATGCTGTCGTGAGCTTTTTATTAGGCTGATTAGCAGAGAACAATAAAGGGTGAAACATAAAATACAAAAAGAAACTGAAAACTAAAAGAATCCTAAACTGGGAAGAACACTAGGGCTCGGAAGTACTGCAACACATGTAGGGAAGATGACCTGATGCTCTGACAAAGGACAAAGAGACTGAGACAATACATACACAGGGAGGTGATGGGGGAAAGTGGAGACAGCTGGGGTCATTGAAACACAGGTGAACTAAATCATGGAAGTCGAGACAAAGGAAACAAAACTAAATACAAACAGAGACAAGAGACCGAACAAGTAAAACAGGAAACAATTGAAATGTGTGAAAATAATGCAGACTTGACACCACACAGGAATACAGACACACACAGACACACAAACACGAGACACACAAGGGAGGGAACATCTATATCGGGGGAGACGCACAGAATGAGAACTAAACCCTAAAACCACTGGGAACTAAGAACAAACACAGGATGCTAAAGAGAAAACACAAGAAACAATATAACAGTAAATAAACCAAGAATGAACTAGGAACAAATTAACACACTAACGAATACATGCAGAGTATACACATTAAAAAACCGATGTTTCGATGTTTGGTTGATATTCTCTCTCCATTAAAATGATACTACCATAAACATTAAGAGGCAGTTTATTTCTTTGGACATGGGCAATCCTTCAACTTGAATTATTTCTCCCACTGTATATATCAAGATGCACAACTTTTGTCACATTTACTCTAACTCAACCTTGCCAAGTGTTAGCTAGTTGTTTGTGAATGAATCAGAGTTGTGCGCCCCAAACCAAAGTAAAAAAAAACAAAAAACAGATGAGCTTCACATTGCAAACTTTCCCATGTTCATAAACCCTGAGTAATTCCAGTATATCTAACTTGTATTTATTGGTTGATTGATGTTAAATTTGGAACAAAACTTATTTTCCATTCAAACAGGGTCTGCAATTTTTTTGACCCATATTGTTTATTTTTTAATGCTGATATTGATAAAATATTTATTTGGTCAGTGAATCATTTTAGAAGACGAAAACGACGAAGAAGGAGACGAAGAAGATAACGAAGAAGATAACGAAGACGACAAAGACAACGAAGACGACAAAGACAACGAAGACAAAGAAGAAGACGAAGAAGACGACGAAGACAAAGACAAAGAAGACAACGAAGACAAAGACGAAGATGAAGACAAAGACAACAAAGACGAAGAAGACAAGACAAAGACGACACAGACGAAGACGACACAGACGAAGACGAAGAAGACAACGAAGACAAAGACAAAGACTGCTACATAACCAGAAGTCGCCCCCTGCTGCCCATTAAACAGAATGCAGATTTGAGGCACTACCCCATTGGCTTCACTTTTCAGAGATGGAAGAGATGTCCATCTTTTATACACAGTCCACAGCCGGATTTGTGGAATATTAGTATGCATGTAAACATGGTCATAGATATTTATCTGATCTGAAGTTTAAAATAGTTTGGTTTTTAGGCAAAGTTATGGTCAGTGTATGTAGCCCAAAGGCAGTGAAATCAGCACGCTTTATTCGTCATGTTTTCCTTTGCCAATTCTCAACAGAAGGTTAGATAAATCTGTACACACCTTAACCCCGAAAACTTTTATCTGGAAACAGTTGATTTCCTGTGGCCCACTGGGTGTTTTGATATACTGTGGCTCTGCAGCCACACCAATGTGAATGGTGACCTGAAAGTGGTTCTTCTTTTGGCAAACAAAGGCCTCATCAGCTGTGGAGTAGTTGAAGCCTTTATCTGTATCAACGTGGTAGGCAGGAGGAGACCTAAAACACAGTGATGCCGATAAAGTATGTCCTTGGTCAAGAAAAGGCCATCTCTGATAGTGAGTGATCGGATTGGTCCTTTACTCACAGTGTTTGGTAGTTGCTGTCGTACAATGTGCTCCACTGTTCTGGTCTGTACTGTTCCCAAGATAGCAGCTGATAGGATCCTGGACCCATTCCGCCAACACCTCCACCTCGAGTCCCTTCACCTTCACAGCAGGAGGTGCCAGCTCCTGCAGATGGTTCCTCAGACTCTGATCTTCTTCTTTTTTTACTCTCCAAGGTGCTAAAACAGGAGAAGACGATTCAAAGCTCCAACTACACAGCCAGTCACAGACTGAGTTTCTGTTTTGTGTGTTTATCAAAACAGTACAATAATGTGCATTACCTTCAAATGCTACTTTTCTGGAATATGACATATGTAAGCATGATTGAAAGATGAAAGACAATGTGATGATTGGTAGTCACTAAGCAGGATGAATTCTGATTTCCTGGTATGGAACCACCCTAACCCAAGGGTATTGAACATGTGTTTTTCATGTGAAGCTAAAGACAGCTCTATTGGGCAGTCATCTTTGGACCTTTTTCCAATCCTATCCTTCTGGTAGATCATCATCTTCTCTGCTGCTCATCTTACCAATGGAGTGCCACAGGGCTTAATTTTTGGGCCTCTGCTATTTTCTTTTTGCATCTTTCATCTTTTAATAAATTCCTAGTAATGCATATTTTTATGCCAATGACAGAGTTCCATATATACCAATAGCAACTGATGAAAACTGCAGAAAATCATATATGACAAGTTTCTGCATTTCAACAACAACAAAACAGCTGATCAAACTCCATCTACTTGTTTCGGCTGTCAGTCAGTCTTGAATTCAAGAATATTTTCTCAGTCTTCCTTCACTGACTCACTCTGTTATTTACTGATTAAAAATGTTTCCAAATTAGGACTGTCTCCAAAATGGATATCAGAACACCTTTATCTTTATGATTTGGATTACATCTCATGGTTTCTGTTACATTGCTGTCAACTTTTATGACTATTTCTTCAGACGGTCATTTACATGTTTATAATTCCACCCACTGTAAAAGTAAAAAAAAAAAAAATGAAATTGTCACATTGTGTTGAGGACATAACAAAGCCGAATATCTGCTTACCAGCTTTGTAGTGTGGAGGCGGAGCCTCGCGCATGCGTTGAAGGTGGTGTGGCTAGATTTAGCGTCAGGCTAGGTCCAGTGCAGGTTGTGGTGTAGCTGTTTGAAGGTTGTAAATGTGGAGAAGGAGGTGTGGGTGGGGTATAAGCCTGTGAGTAGCTCTCTGGACTTCGATAGCGCTGCTGTTCAGGTGAGGGATGCGTGTGCTGCTGCTGCTCCAGAGGAGCAGTTGGTCCAGGTGGAGCAGGAGGTGCAGGTGGAGTCCCAGACTTGATATAAGTGTTTGTGAGTCCCAAAGTATGAAGCTGATTGTGAGTGAGCTCATTTGGGTTGGAAGGGGAAGGCCCTCGACCCTTAAAGCGGCAGGAGGAGGAAGCAGCGGACGCATTTGTGTGTGGAAACACCTCCTTGGTGGTCAGCTGGTTGGACCAATAGGATGACATATAGTGCAAGTCCCCTAATTAGAAAAGAAAATGACTTAAAAATACTTTTGTCTGTGTTTTACAAATTATTAATGATAAAAATCATCAAAATATTGGGACGGGTGGCTGTGGCTCAGCAGGGAAAGCAGGTCATCTACTAATTGGGAAGTTGGTGGTTTGATCCCCTGCTGCTCCAGACTGCATGTCAAAGTATCCTTGGGCAAGATACTGAATCCCAAGTGGCTCCCGATGTGTTCATCGGAGTGCATATAACATGCACTGACCTTCAGATTAAAGCTCTTTTACTTTGGTATACAATATTAAATCATCAGACTTATGCTTTATAAGAGCTGCATTCTCAAAACAAATAATGCACTTATCTTCAGCTACATGCTTTTAAGCAAAGCCAACTCATCAAAACTTGATGCTGCATTAGATTAAAGCACAAATTAATTGAAACCTTTGCAGTGAAAGGTGTGTAAACGGTACCTGGAATCTGTGCAGGTGAGCAGGCCTCTGAGCTTGAATCAGGAGGAGACTCGGGCAGCATGCTGCAGGAAAAACAAAGCAACATGAAAAGTAATTTTTTATTGTGTTATTTATTTACAGACTTCACTTTGCTGAACCAAACAGCTGAGCACTGTTTTTATGTTTGTTATATGATAGATTGTTGAGGGAGGAATGATGTAATTGAGATATAAGTAAACATGAAACATTAAAATGAGGTCAGGCTGTGTTTCCAGGTGAGTAATTTATAGGTGCTGTATTTCTCCCAATGAGGTAATAGGACAAAAGAGAGAACTTCTATAGTTTTTAGTCTGACACTCTAGTAATGAAGTATAAACACAGTTCTTTAGTTTTTAAATCACACACTGAGTCAAAGTTAATACAATTTATCCAGTCTGTGTTTCCAGTAGTGTCGCTGTAAGCTGTTAGTATCAGTCTTCTTTCACTGCACCTACATTTGCCATAAGAACTGTTTGTTTGGTGCCTAATTAATGGAAATAAAATGCACATTCAGTCACCGAGTTACAAAAAGCAGAACCAGTTAGTGTGATGTCAGAGTGCATTTGTGTATTTGTGTCTTTAAGTGCGACTTACAAGCTGATGGGGTCCACATCGTTGCTAAGATACTGCTCCAGCATGCTCGTGTCAACAGCGACAGAGCTGTCCAACACACCACTCACATCCCGACCTGAACACACACACACACACACACACAGGCCATTACAACAACTTACATTCATTTATCCCAACCAGAAAACAAACCTGCTCAAACTTATTCTGCTCATTTTCACCTCCAGATTTTATTCTTCCACAGGAGAAGCTTTGCACGACAGACACCTTCTCTACTCTTAAGATTAGGCTGAGCTTATAGTTAGGCCTGGATCAGGTGACCCTGATAGTTATGCTGCTATAGGCCTAGGACTTCCCATAATGTACCGTGTGTTTCTTTTCATTCCCCACTTTTCACTTCAGTTATACCCCAAAAAGGGGAGAATGAAAAAAAAATAAAAGCTTTACAATTATTCTCAAAGACCAACAAGCTTACAAACATCTCACGGCCAAAAGCAATCTGAGAGATCTGGGAACATATCTGTGGACTGAGTCCTGGGACTGACAACCTAAGGTGCCCCCCCACCTCTCACCCATAGTCTCCAGTGTCCTCCCTGAACTTAAAAACTAAACTTAACAAACTGGAAACTGGAGGGACGATAAGAAGCGCTCTAAGAATCTCTAAAAAAAAACTTGTTTAGAACCTCTAAAATCTCCAAATTCATAAAGTTAGAAACATCCTCCAAACCTCAGGCTTTCTCAGATTCACACATATTTGCAAATGGCTCGCTATAAAAACTGAGCTAATATCCCACCATTGAAGAACTGCTGCAGCGCCTCGTTCTCTCCCAGGACCTGGACTGGCAGCCGGCCGGCTTCAGGATCCATTCAGCACAGTAGGGGGCGCTGCAGCGGTGGAGCACAGGACCAGCAGGGGGTCCAGCAAAGTGTAAGCCTGAGAATAAGCCTAAAAATAAATGTGATCACAAGATAAAAAATTTTTTTTTAGATACAGTTTCCTGTGACTTCATAGTGGGAATATTGGTGACAGGAGACTTAGTTGTGATGTTGCAATAACTCTATAATAAGACTAAATGTTACACTGTACAGATTCATTTTGTTCCTTACAAATTTCTTATAATAGAAACCATCTAAAATGTTCTTACATTAAAAGTAAATTGAACCATGTTTGAGTTTTTGGAGCATATCTGGGGCCAGTGCAGATGGTGAACTCGGGGAATCACACCCGTAATTTGCACCGAGGTCAAGTTTGACCCACAGTGTGACCATTTAGGCTGCTGCCATGTTGCATTTTGGAGCTGGAAATGACCATAGTTGGAAGAGGGGAGGGAATACTTTAATACTGGTTAGCAGCATTTCATAGCATTATTCCATGTGAAGGTGCACAACTTGTTTATTCATATTTAACTCCCGACTTTAATTTTTCTCGTTGCGTTTCCCGAAGCACAGAAAACAGTCCCATCATCCACAATCTGAATCTGTGGGAACTGAACTGAATCGCTGCAAATCAAAGAGAAAATTTAAAGTTATGCTGACATGTATTCTTGTGACATTTGCAATATTACAAAGGAATCAATCCTGTGACGCTTTAAGGTGTGTGCTTATAAATGAATCACTGTCAGGTGGACAAATCTGCATCCTGCCCCTATAAAGGTGTAACTGTGTTTTTAGGACGGGTGGATGCTCCATCCAATCACCTACAGCCAAGAATGCCCCCACCCCCATAAACATCTGCCAGAGAAAATCTATCACCATCTTATTCTAATACTAGTAAAAAGCAAATACATTTAGAACACAATCAATTCTTTTGACGGTCTGACGAAACCTGAAGTCAATAAATGAGCTGAACTCAGACCTGTTTGTTCAAACACACCTGTGTGCAAGATGGCCGCCAGTCAGCCGTTATCTCAGACTTTATGCAAACCGCTCGTCTTCAGGTGCAATCCATGTGTGAGGACGGATTCAGCTTCAGTGCTTAAGATCCTCAAAGATTCCCCAAAGTGTCCAGTGTTCCTCGTCCAGTTTCCAGCTCAGGGAATTCCTTCCTTTAACTCCGGGTGTTGGTGCGGATCGTCTCTGTCCGTCTGTCAGCTGGACTTTGAGCTTTGAACAGGAAAAGGTAGAAGGCATTCACACACCTGACTGAGGCGTGCAGCCATAAATCATCCACTCATATCCTTCTGTAAGCACACACACGGAAACTGAGCCGCTTTAAATTTTGATGCCCTCTAATTTTTAAAATCTCATTATGATGTTTAACAGGAGGCAGAAAGGGGTAATAAAATTTTTAGATATTTATTGCTAATAAGCTGCTAATAATTCAGACAGCTTCAATAAAAACTAAAATTTTGTAAATGACAGTTTCCACACAGCAGAGGGCGCTGTTTTCCATTTGTCATGAAGAAATAAACATTACAGTTTATGAGAAATAATATTTATAAAAAATGTCCAGTAAATGGTAAATAATTCCTCATGTAAGTCTCTAGAGCTGTGGGTGTAGGCTGTGGGTTGGGTGGTGTGGACTTCCCTCAAACACTTCATTTCTCAGCCAGCTCGGGGATTCAAACCAGGGTCCTCTCAGGGATGAACCTACTTCTCCTCTAGGCCACCACTCCGCATTATTGAGGTACACTTGTGAGCAGGGCCACTGATGCCACAGTGGTGCAAACACCCAAAGCAGTGAGTCCTACATACAATTCCTGGCTGGACGTCTAAATAAATAAAAATCTGGAAGCTGAGACAAAATCTGGAACAACATGGAAACTTTGAAGTTTACTTTTGAGCTGGTGCAGTTACATAATTTGACCAGCAGATGACAGTAAACACCATTTAAAAAACTAAATCTTAATTTCGGATTAGTTTCTCTCTTTGGCTTCATCAGCCTGATGCTGATAAAGTGGAGTAATGAGTGCTCTAATGTGATAAATATGGGATGTAGAATCTTTTATCCACACTAAATCAAAGTAGTAACATCACAACAAATGCTCCACTTCAATTCATCTGTGTGTCTCCATCTGGCCAGCAGGTGGTGCTGTAGGACTGCAGTTTCTTCTGTTCAGTCAACATGACGCTTCATAGGCTGACAGGTCAAGCTACAAGAGACACACACACACACACACACACACAAATGTGAAGCTATGAAGACAATGAGAGCGTTGCAGCTGGTTTGACGCCGCCCTGTAACTGGAAAATTTCTGTTTAAAGAAACATGATAAATGTCACTGCTCGATCACAGCTGGCCACCACAAAAACACGGTCAACATTCCTTCCACCTTAAAAATTAGTTTGTTCTCCTCTGATTGCACATTAGTACAATTTAAATTAATAACTTTAGCATTTCTATTAAGAACAGTCAGAAAGTGCTTCATAATTTGGAGGAAAGTGACACATTAAAGATGTTAAAACATTCACACACACATCCAAGCATTCATTCTTAAGTACAAGCAGGTGTGAACAGCCAAAAGTAAAAGGAAACATGCTCTGAATAAACTAAAACAAGTACAGAGAGTTTAAGAAAAGGTCAGTCTATAAAAACAAGTTTTCAGAAGAGTAAAACAAAATTCAGATGATACTGAGTTAAAGTGTGGACACGTCTGGATAAGAACCTGCAATATTTCTGTTGGCCAGCAGGAGGCCGCTTCTCTGATCACGTGATCAGTGGATACTTCAACAGTGAGTGTACTGGCTCAAGGTTATTTACTACAACACAATTTGTACTTAGTAAAATATGTCACAAGTCACGAGCCAATCACTGTGCAGTATCATATCCACCCCATCAAGTCTGGTTTTGAAGCATTAAGATGCTGATGCTGTCACCTTGAGGCTTCGCAGCAGGACTTACCAACCGCAAGGTGACGTCACGATGGCTTTTTGAAGTTTGGAGCTGTGGCAGGTCTCAGTTAAAAAACAGTGTTAATTATGTCACATTGAAACATCAAAATGACAAGATTAAAATGTTAACAGAAATCAGATGAAGCAGACGCAGCCAGACTGGGATCGTTAAATAAATTCACCTCAGCCCCAGTTCACGATGAGTCAGCGCTCCGGTTCTTTGCGGTTCGTTCTGGGTAATTGTGCGATTGTTTTAAGAAATAATCAGCGTGACTCACCTCAGTCTGGTTCTTCTCATCTGAAAAAAAAGTTTCTAACAGCTGACTCACACAGACGCAGGAACTTTAATGAAACACAAAATGTTCTCGTTGGTGAACTTCAGACCAGAGCCGTGAAGCACCTGAGGCTGCTCTCTGATCACCGTCTGCACAGGTGGGTCATCAGCGGGCGACCTCATTTAAACTAATAAATGTCACCGTGGAAACTCACCAGCTCATTACACCAAGACAGATTTTTGTTGGTCTGTTAGTCGACAGTGTTTGCAGAGGAGATTTTGGTTCTTTGTCACTTCAGGAAAAAAAAAACGCCATGTTTTTAGGAACAAAATGTGATTTCAACGACGCAAAAATGTGCACGTGGTTCAGGATATTAACGAACTCAGAGGCCTGGTTCCCGTCTGTGCCCAGTGCCTCCCACTGCATGACCAGTCCGACTCTTGGACTCACAATTAAGGCTGCTGAAGGGCGCCTTAATTAAGAGGTAGGCCTCACCTTACTGCAAAAGCAGGAACCTCCAATCAGAATCTCTGACCTCTGTCAGGTGGATGTATTAAGAATGTGTCCATTTACACGTGTTCCCTCCACAAGTCCCAAACTATCAGCCTTTTCCTCTGATATTTTCATCACAATTAGTGTGTGCTGGGAGTTACCTTAGATTTGGGTCCCTCTGTAGCTTTGTTTGGAGTTTCCTTCGGCCCCCGATCCCAACAACAAAGCAGCGTGTGGTGG
>VUQJ01003588.1:43590-56467 GCA_015108635.1 Andinoacara biseriatus
TCCCACTTTATAGGAGACTGTGCAGTATTTTTATCCCTCGTTCACTGTTTCCACATAAAACTACCAGCCACTTCATTAGGTATATCTGTCCAACTGCATCTCAATGCAAATATCTAATCAGCCAATCACATGACAGTAACTCAGTTAGGCTTGTAGACATGGTCAAGATGACCTGCTGAATTCAAACTGAGCATTAAGTAAATGTGATTTAAGTAACTTTGAATATGGAATGATTATTGGTGCCAGAAGCTGCTGATCTGCTGGGATTTCCTCACGCAACCATCTCCAGGGTTTACCGACAATAGAGAAAAGCTCATCACCCTCCTAAATTAACGGCCCAAGAAATTTTTCTCATGTTTTTCAGAAAATACAAAAAACTGAAGCAAATACTGAAAGTATGGTGATTTAGGCAAAAGTAACGTTTTTGTTAAAAAAAAAAAATGACTTAAGCCATTATTTTAGGAAGGTTACGACATCCAATGAGCGGAGGTCAGAGGTCAGAGAATAATGGCCAGGCTGCTTCAAGTTGATAGGAAGCTGCCAGCAATTCAAATGACCTCTCATCACAACCCTGAGTGTTGGCGTGTGAGTGTGTGTGTGTGTGTGTGTGTGTGTGTGTGTGTGTGTGTGTGTACAACCGTTACAAAGTGCTTAACACGTGACCAGGTCCCACTCGTTTCAGCTAATAACAGGAAACTCACAGAAGCACAGCAAAACTGAACAACAGAAGATTGGAAAAACTCTACCTGGTCTGGTGATCCTCAATTTCTGCTGTGACATTCAAACCATCTCAAACTGGTTTCTTGAACATGACAATGAGTTCACTGTATTTAAATGGGCTCCACAGTCATCAGATCTCCTTTGGGAGCACCTTTGGGATGTGCTGGAACAGGAGATTCACATCATGGATGTGCAGCTGACAAATCTGCAGCAGCTGTTCGATGCTATAATGTTAATAGAGACAAAATCTTTGTGGAGTCTTTGTGTCCCACAGTTCGATTGGCTTATTGGCCTGTTTTCTTTAAAGTTGAATCATATTCGTGTCATATCCCACACAAACACACTCTTAGATGGGAATTTAGTATGTTGGGGTGTGTTAGCCTCACCTCTGAAGAGCAGAAACATCTCCATCCACTTTTGCCTAAAAACATCTTGGCAGGTGGTTTTAATGACTTGTGTAAATTGGCTCGTCTGAGTTTCTTTATCTCTGCGTTATAGCAGTAACCACTAGGTGGCGCTGTTTGACACTATATTGAGATGAGGGGACCCCAGAGAATCCTGGCTGGGAAAATCCAGCAGTTGCAGGGCCAGCTTTGCCATTTTTGTGTGACAACATTTTAAAAAATGACTTTGTTGTCTAGTCAGATATATTCTTCTTTGTGATATGTGTCTGCAGATGCTTGTTTGCTTTTGCTCTGTTACCAAGACGAAGGCCACTTCAGAAAGACCAGGATGACTCAGTCAGTCCCACATTGTGTACTCCTCACACTGACTCTCAAGCTTACTGACACGCAAATGATGAAGATTGTGAAATGATTTGTTGTGCAATTGCAGCCAGATCATTCATTTTTCTCTGCACTGTGACAGAATTCATCGCACGTGAAACACAAATTTGACTTTTGTCTTTTGAAACAGTGAGAAGCTTCATTTTTAAAAAATGTTATATTTGTTCATTCTGAATTATCATTTCAACTGGATATTTACTCTGGATACAGTTACTTTAAGGTCATGTGAGAGCAGATTTGATTTTACTAAGGTCCAGTAGGGAAAAAAAAAAACTTAGCTATTGTGTGTTAAAAATGATGTAAGAGGAAAAACATTTTCTCAGATGCTGCATTAACAAACAAGCTGTGACTGCACAGAACATTTGAAGATACTCGTGATGTCAGCATCTTAATAAGGAGCTGCTACAGACAAACTATCCTCATGTGTAACTTGCAGGATGCTGCATTTGATTCATGAGCAAAAGCCATGTACCAAAAACATGGAGTAGCAGCACAAGTGCGGCAGCCCAAGTCTGCTTTGTGTTTGTGTGACGAGGCAGCTCTGTGTCAGTCTGATCTGTTTACCGCACTCTAAAAATACCACTTTGTTGCATTTCCATAGACTCGGGCCCAGTCGCTTCATTTGTTTATATGGTGTCTTCAGATGTTGGCAACCCTGCATGTCCACATGGAAAGGAGCAGCTTCAGGATGTGAAAGACTTTCAGCTGCTCTACACAGGCTAGACATGGCTGTGAAACATGTCAAATGTAGCAGAATTCAAACTAAGAATGATCTGATTTTATAACGTGATCATTTCCCCCTCTCAATATTCCTGCTGTCATGGTCACTCTGGCTCAGAGCTTTGTGCCGCTAACAGGAGTCCCGTTTCTCTTATCCAGCAACATAATGGGATGTATAATATTAGTATCTGCACAAGTGCACTTTTAAAGTCCTTTTATTTTCCTGGATTTTCTGCGTTCTGCTTTTTAACTGCATCACATTTCAGTGGGACCTTTTTGACTTTTTACACCCGGCCTTCAACAGCTGTCCAAACCTGTGACTTTACACACAAAACAATAAACCAGCTGATAAAATATGAATTATTGTTTTAAATTAAACTACTTAAAGGGATATAAATAAACTTCACATCAGCCTCTTGAAATATTAAAAGTATGTTGACCTTGAAGTTATGTCCTTGAAACCCAGTAATACACATAATGTGCTTACAGGGGATGCTTGCCTTATAATAAATATTTTGACATACATTTTTCTACTAAAGTGTGTGTGTGTGTGTGTGTGTGCGTGTCTTTACTTAAGATTTAAATGTGTAATCCAGATTATATATTTTATGCCATGCAGCTCAAGTAAATGAATACTTCTGCAACATCTCCACAGTAATTACAACTGCAGACCAAATAAAAAAAATGAAATCAGAGTGATTCTCTCTCAGCTGTGCAATTTTAAAAGTCAGTTAAATTAAACACAGTGATGGATTTCTTTTCCTGACAACTGAGATTCTAAACAAGCCTGACACGGTATCAATCAGATGGATATGATGATAATAGTGATTCATAATCTGATAATCAGTGCTGGAAATTGTACTGAGGTCCTTTAAGAAAAAGTAGTTATGTGACAATAAAAAGACTTAATAATAAGCAAAAATCCTGAATTCAGACCTTAAGTAAAAGTAAAAATATTACCATGACACATTCCTGATTTATCAAAAATGCTCATTACGCAGCAGAATCTACATGTCACCTTGTCAGTGTTTCAAAGCTTTGCGTGCTATTTATTAGATGTATTCGTGCACTGACGTAGAAGTGGCAGTTTGGAGGTGCAAAGAAGATAAATTTAACAATTTTAGGAAATGAAGAGCAAATATGAAGTAGCAGAAATTCAGTGAAGGTTTAGACAAATCTCACCTGACCAAATTTCTCTGCTGATTCTGCAGGAACTTTGTTAAAGAGCCACAAAAAATAGTTATGTTTAATTGCAATGTGTGTTTTTGCTCTATGCAAACTCAAGATTACCTCATTTCAACGCAAGTACGTAATGGACACAAGTGCAGCGAAAGAGTAAAAGAATTTAGCCTAAAATATATATCAGCTTTATTGAAACCTTTTACAGGACAAAAACAAACAAAAAAAATGACGTTGGCAAAGGGATTATACAATAAGTGCAAGGTTTGTTGCAGTTCATGAAAGCCTAAAGCGTTGTGTGTGTAATAAGATACAGTTACATGGAGTATAATTTGTTTGCACGTGTTACAAGAGCAAACGCATCAAAAGTCGTGTTTCTGAAACTTCTTTTGAAGAAGAAAGCTTGTCGGGGTTCATATAGGCAAAGTGGTATTTCTAAAGGCCTCTGGAGTTTCTTCATTCGTTTTCTTCAATGCATAGTTCAAGTCCAGCATAAAAAATAAAGATATTTGGCTGCATAGGAGGCAAACACGTGAACGCGCACCCCACCATCCATCCTAGCATGAATCCTTCAAAAATTAAAAAAAAAAAAAAAAGACAAATAGAAAAAAAGTCCGCTTGTTTGTTCAGATGTGGCGGAGCTGCGATGCCTCTCTTGTTTTGAAGTCCGCAGTGACAGGAGAGCTCACATCACGCAGGGTTTGATGTCCTGACAGACGCTCTGGGGATGGTGGTGGTGGTGGTGGTGATAGTAGGATCCGCCAGCCGAGGGGTGGAAGGAGGAGATGCCGTTAAAGTTCAACACAAAATCTTTCCTGTCGCACACCGAGGAATGGCTCTGATAGCGCGGAATCCCCACTGCGGGAAAAACAGAGAGGAGGGATTTAAAATAATGAGGTGAAGAGGTTTCTGATCAGTGTGAGGAAATCAAATATGCTGAAAGAAAAGAAATGACAGCGTGGTGCATAAATGCTGCTTATTTTGAGCTGACTTTGCTGACCTACGTACAATATCTAATCGAAATAAAAACAAAATATTGTTTTTGTATATCTAAAAGTCTGAATTTACTTTTGCTTTTGAATTTAACTTTTGAACTTTTTGATGCAAAATGCATTTAAATATTCTACAACATTTATAGTGGAATAATTGTTAATTTAAAAAAAAAAAAAGTTTCACCAGGAATCCTCTCCGTGTTTACGGATGAATTTTCAGTTGCAATAAAAATCTAAAATTTCTGATCAAAGCGTAAAAATAGCTGAATTCTTTCATCATAATGTTTTCCTCCTGAACGCCTTCCATTGGTTCATTTGACCTTGTTTCATTTCCTTTAGCTGTCTTTAAAAAAAACAGTTAATGCTTTTAGTTCGACATCATTTGTGTCAAATACTTTTCGTCATTATTCTTTAATGAACCCAAAACCTGCTGAATTATTTCAGTCAGATTCCGTGACCATCACTTGTGTCTGTAAGTGAGATTCTATTTCCAGAAACAGAAAACTAAAAGTGGAGACTGCGGCTTCGTTAAGGTCATAAGGACTCCAGATGTGACCGTGTTTTTCAGGGGGAGACAGCAGGCTTTATCCTCCGGGCCGCAGCTCGCTGCCCTGCGCCCGTTTTCACAGACAACACACACGCACACATGCACACAAGTCTCTTTGACTGACAGTACCGTGAGCGAGTGTGTTGTGTACAGTCCAACACGTCCATCCTCCGAGCAGGCTCAATTAGAACGCTGCGTAAAGTTTAACAAGGCCTTCCGTCTCTTGTGGATACGCCGTGGTTGAAATCCACCGCCAGTGTGGTCCGACCTGCGCAGTCTTTGTTTAGTTAACCTCTGGGACCCCTTTCGGGCTCCAGCATGGGTTTTACTCGCTTCGGTTAGATCCCCAGATTTTCGTAAAGCCTCGCTGTGTTCTGTTAAACTAAATGAGGTTGAACCGGGGGCTACCCTGAGAGCGCAAAATAGTTGTTTTTCTTAATCTAATAATTAGGCAAAATATTCCGCAACGTGTGATAAAGATGTGATTTAGTGAAATTAAACACACTGTGGATGAGAGGGACAGAAAAATTACACATTTTCTTAATATTAATGTAGTTATTGGCCAGCAAAAAAGAAAGTAACAAACAAAAAAAAAACTATTGTTATTTTACTGAAATACCACAACAGTGCATTGTGTTGGACGGGCTTTATCTTTATGATTTAATTAACATTCAATACACGATTGTTATTTAATAAAATTAATTAACACATTTCTTTTATTTTGTATCTCACGTGTTTAAGTTACATCTTGATTTGGAAAATGTAAACTCTGCTGTAAAGTGATTGAAATAAATAATCCGAAATTCTATATGTATTTTTATTAGCTTTGAACAGATATAGATATATAGATATATATATATATTTTTTTTTTACCGTTAAATAGACGGGACAATACTTTTTTAAAAGTGTAATATTTATGCGTATTATGCAATTTTAAAGTCACATTTTCGCTCCTAACACCAAAAGTCACACAAGTGTCTGATGCAGATAAAACAGATGCAATTCAGGTAGGCTTATCATGCACATAAAGCTTAGATGCAGTCAGAATTATCATTTATTTTTGTGGTAGCCCAAAGATTTTAATCCGTATTCATCCACCCCGCTATAAGCCTTGAGCTATTCTGTGGTACCTGAAATATCAGTGGAGTGGCTGTCCCTGCCATTCTGGTGGAGATAACTCTGCTCCAGGGAGTAAGGCGACATGCCGGAGTGTAAACCAGAGGATGCTGGGCTGCTGGAGGCTAGAGGCTGCTGCTTGATGTAGGGAGAGCCGCCGGAGGAAGCCCAGTGTGCGGATGTACTGGCGTACGGGGAGTGGCCGTCCAGCGCGCTGGCCATGGCTGGAGAGGACGGTACGGGACTGCTGCTGCTATCCGGCCCATACTCGCCGTTAGGAGGAACGGGACAACTCGCCATGTATGTGGAGCCAGGGCTCGGGGACATGTGAGGTACGTGGTGCCCGCCGCTCAGCCCGTCGTACCCCCCGGCCATTGAATTGCTCATCATGTCCAAGTTGTAGCTGTTGCTGTGACAGGCGAGAGTGGCCGATGGACCCTGGAAATCAAAACTCTGCGGTAGAATTGAGGTGCCGAAGCCTATGCCATTCATCATCCGATACATAGGCTTGAGAGCTTGACATTTTCTTCTGAAGCCTCTTGGTCTGCGCCGAAATGAACCTTCTTCGAACATGAATTCACTGCCTGGATCGATGGTCCAGTAGTGGCCTTTCCCAGGCCTGCCCAGTCCTTTGGGCAGCTTGATGAAGCACTCGTTAAGCGACAGATTATGCCGGACTGAGTTCTTCCAGCCCTGATATGAACCCCTGAAAAATGGGAAGCGAGCCTGGAGGAACTGATAGATTTCACTGAGTGTCAGCCGCTTGGTGGGCGAGCTTTGTATTGCCATAACGATGAGAGCAATGTAAGAGTACGGCGGTTTTTCCGGTCGCCTTAAACCGGAGCTCGTCTTCTTTCCCTTGACGCCATTGGAAGAACTTTCTGTGGCGGCTTGTGGGCTCAGCATAGCGGGATGCAGGACGCCGGACGCCGGGCTGGATCTCAGAGGAGGCGGAGGTTCAAGCTGCTGCTGAGGGGTCTCGGTCGTCATGTCAGCTCTGACGTACAACTGGCGTAGATAGAAGAGAGGGGAGGGAGAAAAGACGACCTGTGAGGTGTTTCAGGGGAGAAATATGTTGGCTTTCAGCGGTCAGTGTCTTTGCAAGTGAGCGTTACACCGCCAGCGGTCCTCAGTATCCCAGCGCAAAATGGAGTGAAATCTGTCTCCAGTTACGCACGACTCTCCCGTTACGCACGGTGCTCCTTTGACGCATGCAGAACGCACGGCTGGTACGCACTGACAGAGAGAGGAAGAGGAAGAGAGTGGGGGGAGGCGGTTATCCACTGGAGACTAAGTGTCCAGGGTTGTAGCTAGACACAAGGGCTCCACAGGGTGTCACAGCAGCGCTAAGTGGCGCTGTGTGACGCGCCGGGTGGCCATCGGCTGCCTATAATAATCCCTCAAGTGCAGGAAACACGAAAACCCTTGGCCTTATTGCGCGCAACAGACCAGCCAAACAAAGCCCGACCACCTATCATTTCATAAATCTTTCTTCCCTCTGCTGGAACCCCCCCACCCCCTTCCAATCCTTTCTCCTCATCCGCACTCTGTCCCTGCAATTCTCCCTGAAATCAGTGTCGAATAGTTCCACCCCCACCCGCCCTCATGCCAAATCTGGCCAAAGTCCACTTACCGTGCAGCAGCGTTAAAGCCTCTCATTCTCTCCTCTCCCCTCCCACCGCTTCTCTCCAAGTTCGGACTACACGCAATTAAGCCATCGATCAAACCTCCCCCAGACATCCCAATCAACAGCGCCACACGCCAGCCGCACAAGTTAAAAAACGAGCTATCCCCCCACCTCTGCTCCTTCATATATGAAGCAGTGATTTCGTCCCGATGTGCCACACAGAATAAATTTCCCTGACACGAATAAACTACCAAAATATGTGCAAAATGTCCAGCTTGCATTTGAGACCGCGATGCCCAAAACATTCACACGGGCCCTACATAATATCCCGCGGCAGATGATACCCAAGCATATCAACATGAAATACCAAAAAAAAAAAAAAACCGCATCGTATTGTGTTATTTGTATTATTTTGCTCATAATTTCCTCCCAAACTGGTCCAGAGGATAACAAAAACAAACTGTCGCGGTGCCGGGCTGGGGAGAGGAGTGTGAGAGATGGAGAGGTGGTGGTCTTTACCGTGCGTGTGTGTAAGCGGGGGGTTGCTCTGAGTAAATGACTTTGACATGAGTGGAAGCAGGCTTTTTCCATCAAGCCCGGCCCTGGATACCACACACAGCGCGCCAGTGTCAGTTTACCGCCTCGGGCCAGAGTCGGTCCCATGGGCCCCACGTTCATTAGACAGAGAAAAGCGAAATTAGGCGAGCGGGCGTCGACAGTTTCCTCCCCTATGGAGACATCACACACAGATTTGTCCAACATGATAGAGTTATATATCCCATAAAGGTAATATCAACATCCGTGCTGCGACAGAGCGAAGAATATTGAGCTTTGAAGAACCAAAAAAAAAAAAGAAGTTTTACTTCTAGAGATTTTAGGTTGAATTGTATATGATTGTAAATCTTTCCTTTTCTAATTTTTCACTCATGTATTTGTAATATTTCAGCGTGAATTTCAGTCGACTCCAATTTATCCCTTAATTTCCACAGACCCTGCACAAAGCGGGCTTTTTGGAGAAAAACAAAGCCCCACGCAATAAAATGAAACTTTTAAATATCTACAGTTTAACTTTTTAATTCATTCTCAAGCGTGTCTGTGCACGTGTGTATCGAAGGTGCCTTTAAAGTTTAGATATAGCCTGGAGGATGTTTCCAAACAATAACCAGACACACTAACCTTTGCACTTTGCAGAACAAAGGATGTGCGGATAAAATCGTTTTCCACTGCAGTTTGGAGGACCTTAACGGCCCCAGAAATTTCCTGCGACATCAAAACTTATGACCCCTGCCGAGATCAGGATGCTTTGGCTTGGAGAGGGAATCTTTGTTCTGGGAGCGCTTTGAAGACGGCGATCCGACTGCGTTTACGCACCGAGCTTCTAATTTAGTCTTCTGGAAATATAAAGCGATCAGCTGCCACCTATTCGTGTGTGTGTGTGTGTGTGTGTGTGTGTGTGTTTTGTATTTGCAGTACAGTCACAACTGGAGACTCATATGAGCCCACTGTGGACACAATAAGGCCCTCTGTTTGTTTTCATGTTTAGGCAAAGCTATATGATTATCTCATAGAAAATATGTAATTAACAAACTGTCGGCCTGCCTGACCTCAGGTAACTTACAGGCCCTTTTATAAATGAATACAAAACAAAATCCTGCTTTACAACGGATTTTATAACAATATGGTGTTTGGAATATAGCAAACATTTAAATTTTCTTTAGTTCTATTATATGTTAAACAATATAAACAAACGATTTAAAAAGAAAGCTCATTTCCCAAAAACAAAACACGCATACAGTATTCAAATGTATAGTAATTATCTCTGAGCATTGATTTCTATACTCCTTATTTAGGCAATAGGCCTGAAATAATTAATATTAATCAAGTGAAACAATAACAAATACTGAATTCGTTTTTTTTTTTAAATAGTAATGTAATATTCTTTGGACTGCTCGGCTTCTCTCCTGTGTTTCTCCTGTGCGTTTCCTGTAGCGGTGCCGGGAGCTTTGGAGCTGCCTCTCCGGGACTCTAGGAGGTCAGGCGCGGTTCAGTTTGCCGGAGTGACAGACTGTTTGGACTTCCTAACATTGTGCCTGCCTTATAGTTTTGTTTCATAACACCGCGGCTCTCCGTCAGCCTCAGAACAGGCCCCCCAGTTCTTCCTTTAGGCTTCTCAGTGGATGTAGAAGAGTCAGAAATGGGAAAACACAGTTTGAAGCATGCGCCTCATGACAACAAGGTTATTAAAAATGGAAAGGTGCTGAGACGACTGGAGCCACGTGACGGCCCTTAAGCGAGACAGGTGTGCTGTTCCGGCGTTTCACCTGCAGGTTGCAGCATTGTCCATAAAAACAGGAGCGAGTCTCACCTGTCACCTGTCAGAACTGCTCCGCGCGGCCCTTAAACACGCACCTGCCCCTGAACTGCCGGTTCAGTACAGGGTCCATGAGCATATGAGCTGCTGCATGACTAACTCAGAATATAGAGTTAGGTATACAAATATAATCAAATAAATCGTTTAAAGATTTTGTTTGTTTATTTATTTGTATTTTTTTTATTTCACGAGATACATTTACAAAAATACGGGCATATAAAATATGATATTCAGTTTTTCAAACCCTTCGTAGAATTAAAATAACCTCCACCTGAGAAGTTCCCGAAACTCATAACCATATAATTCAGCTGCCCTGAATTATTCATCATCTCTAAAGTAAAACTCATCCACTCTTTTTTTTTTCTAGCAATGAAATGTTGCAGTGATGTACATCACTGACTCCCCTGCACAATAGTCTCCACTAATTCACCGACAGCAGGGGATTGTATATGATATATATCTTTACTTATAGCTGAATCATTTACTCATGGCATTGTGCACGATGTGCAATTCAAACAAAGAAATTTTTATTATTTACTTGATCTTATTTGATGTTACAACAAACAGATAAACCCGGAATCACAGAGTGAGTCGGGGGTGTGTAAATGAATAGGATCTTGATTTTGAACACCTGGTCACGATCAAGGAACACGCGCACGTGGATGTTTTACGTTTCTTGTCGTGAAACCAGCGGCTATAGTTTGGGGTCCTTTTCAGGACCGAGGAGAGCAACTGAGGGCTCGTGCGGACGCGACAATAAACAGCCCGCAAGACTTTGAAGATCCTGCGTGTAAATCTCAGTGTGGTCATATCACACACACACACACACACACACACACACACACATACACACACACACACACACAAAGATGATTTTTTTTTGTTGATGGCCCAAAATGATTTCTTGAAGGGAAAAAAGGAGTCCAGACACACGCACATTTCTCCTCCTTTTATGTAGTTTATTTATTTATTTGATGGACGTTTATGCACTGACCGTCACATGGTATCAGTAGATTATTTCAAGCATAATATAGTTAACCCCCTGTTGCACATTTATGTAAAATAAAAGTATATTACAAATACGTAAATATGTTAAAATAATAGTTTTATTTAAAGGTCTCTTTTTTTTTATTATTTCTGATTGTTTCTTGTGGGTGGAAAATTAAAACTGTTAGTTTGGATTTCGGATGGACTCTGTTTATGTGGCAGATTTGGCGCATTTGTTTGAAATGTAACGCGAGAAGTTAAGTAGCTATCTGACCAACACCTCTCCGCTGCGGAGGTATTTTCTTCCATTATAATCATTATAACAGTGTTTTAGATTTATTATTTATTAGCGGTGAGTGTCCTGATGGCTGACTTTCATTTTGTCGCTAATATTTATATAGCTGAATAAACATTTTGTACTAAATACAACAGTGTAAGAAGAGCCTGAAGGCAGCAGACTGAACATGAAGTGTAACTCTTTTTTCTGACTTTCGTGATTTTATGATTTAGGTTTCATTTTTAAACGATAATAAGACCAATTTATTTTCTTTTTTTTTTTGGCCTTAACAAAAGAATCCACAAAACGCCTACGGCAGGTGTAAGGCCCTCCCTCTCCCTCCACCACATTTGCATGCACCTGCTTCTGATCTGACAACTCCCTTTTCTCCTTTCATGTCAGCAGTGAATAACTCAGTGAACACCGGGGTCCCATTATTTCACGTGTTTTTATTCATAAAAAATAAAAGGCATGCATCAATCGATCCCAGGAAAACGGCACATTTTTCCATGCGTTTCTTAGTGCAGCCACGTGATTCCTATCGCAGCCCAGTCAATAATATTATACAATATTTATACAGCAGGTCATACAAAAGATGAAAATATAAATAGACTGATAGTTTTACGTTTTAACATGGCACTTGGTTGCCGTCATACAGTAGAAATGACCAATGAACCATGAATACAAACATTAACACAAATAGACTCTCTCTCTCACACACACACACACACACACACACACACACACACACACACATAGTGGAATGTCTTGCAACGACACTAACGACACACAGTTATTTCTATATTAACAACTCGTCATGTTTGGTTTTTGTTTTGAATTGATTTTTTCATAGAAGATGACTGAAGTTACAGTAGTCATGGTGAAACAGACCGAGGAGTCCCACACAGTAAAACAGTTGAAGCACTGAAAGCTAAGAGTGCCCACCAAAGTGCACAATGTGGGTCAAAACACACAAGTCCTGACAGCAGTCTAGGTGTCTCACGACAGCAAGGAGTCTATATGAAAACCTCGCGCTTTGTTGGGCATCTTGAACGCGGCCTCAGGTGCAGCCATGCCCGGTGGTGTGTGCTGGAGGTATGTGGGCGCATCTCTGCCGGGCTCTGTGCCGCTGTACGCCGCCTCTGACATGTATGCGTGCTGTGCCTGATAGTTCAGAGTATAAGGCAGTACGTGGGCCCCTGGGGGCCAGTACAGCCGGGGGCCGGGCAGCTCTGCGAAAGCGAGGCTGTCCTCCCTTCGTTTGAAAGGTGTGCCGAGGATGCTGTCGATGGCAAAGGAGCTGGAGAACTTGGCCCCCACCCTCTCTTCCGGGGCCGGGAGGCGGGTATCCTCACTGAGGATGTCCGGGCTTTCCTGCTCCTTGGGGGGCCTCTTGGCGATGCGCTTCCTCCTGCGGCGGAACACCCCATCAGCGAAGGTGTACTCGCTGTGTGGGTTGAGCATCCAGTAGTTGTCCTTGCCCCAGGGCCTGGACGGGTCCCGCAGCACTTTGAGGAAGCAGTCGTTGAGCGACAGGTTGTGGCGCACAGAGTTCC
>VUQJ01003589.1:9953-20916 GCA_015108635.1 Andinoacara biseriatus
TTTTTAAGAAAAGGTTTTTTTTTTTTTTTTTTTTTTTTAAATAGTAATCAACCTGAGTAAACATGACACGGGCTGCTTTTGAAGAAGCCTGCAGGCTCAGCAAGCCTTCCAAGCATGAACAAAGGTTTAAACTGACTAAGCCGATTAAGTGTAACTGCTACACTGATGAAGAATTACGGTTTCACCTAAGAAAAATGCCCTCTCTGGCCTAGAAGACAGCTGAAAGTGAATGGATTGATCATAAAACATAAAAGTGCTGAACTTTCAGTTTTAAGGTTATTCTGTGCGCTCAGAGAACAGAAAAGACAAGCTGGCTCACTGATACGAATAATCCCAGCAGGGATCCATCTGTACACTCATCTTGTTTTTAAATCAATCACCCTGCACCTTCTCCTCTTTAGGTGAATCTGTGTTCAGACATTAACATACAGTGCTGTGCAAAAGTCTTGAAGCACTCCTAATTTCTTTTTTCTGATGGGATAATGGGAAACAATTTATTTAATCATTCTGCAAACACAAATCCAGTAAATAAGGTAAAAACAGAGTTGGTACAATTCTGATGAGCTTGAAAGTCAATATTTGGTATGACCACCTTTCTTCTTCAACAGAGCCTGAACACTCTGAGGCAGCTTTCTTGTAAATTCTTTAAGTAGTCTTCAGGAATAGTTCTCCAGGTTTCTTAAAGGGCAATAAAAGCTCTTATTTGGAAGTTGGCTGGCTTTTGTTGATCATCCCACACTGCTTCAATAATCTTGATGTCTGGGGATAGTGTATGATAGTGTTGTGTGTTTTTCTATCCAGGTATGCTTTTACTGCACTGGAAATGTGACTGGGATCATTGTCATGTTGAAAAATGAAGGTGTTGCCAATCAGATGCTTTCCAGATGGTAGTGCATCGAGGATCAAATTCTCTTGGAGCTTTTCTGAATTCCTAATTCCATCAATTTTGACAAGATCTCCAACACCACTGGCTGAAATGCAGATGGCTGTAGACACTCACTGTTGTACCTCTACCCGACCTCCTTCGTACATAATGGCAATGATTTAATTTTTCATTTATCATGCTAGAAGTTGCCACTGATTTTCAGTCCAGTTCTTGTGTAATTTGCATCCCTCAGCCTTTTCTCCATTTATTCGTGAAGAATAGCTTATTGACAGCCACCATTAAACTAAGACCATTTCTGATGAGTGTTCAGTGAACAGTGGATGGATCAGGCTGAATAGCCAGATTAATCTCTCAGATCCTGTGCCAGGTCTTTGCTGGATTTCTTCCTATATCTTAAGAACTCGACGTTCATATACTGTTTTTAGGCCTGCCACTTCTTTTTTCCTCCACTTGTCCAGTTTCCCCAGATGTTTTAAGGATACACTGTACGCCAAGTTGCCAAGGTTTTAGCTCTTTGGGGGGATCACCTTGTTACTGCAAAAAGCTAGCTACTGTCAGCTGCTCTGTTCACAAGGGGTCTCCACAGTGGTGTAGTATCACATGTAGGATTGAATACAGTGATGCTGAACATCACTAAACATTAAATCATGTAAAATATCAGAAAACAAGCATGGCATAATTACAATGGGGTATCTGACCTTGTGTTAGTTGTTTAGTGAGGTCTTTGATGTTTGCAGCTTGTTTTCTTTTCTGAGTCACCAGCTCATCCCTCAGCTCTTCCACTCTGGTTTTTAGTTTGGCCACCTCCGTCTGCAGTCCTGCCCGCTCCTCCTGCAGACTCTGCACCTCTTGCTGCCTCAGCGTCTCTTCCTGTTTCAGTTGCTGCGACTGCAGAATTAATGGAGTTGGAGGGCAAAAATTGAGTAATGATGTAATAACAGCAATAATAGAGTAGCAATATATAACGGAATGGTTGCTTTCTTTAAAAACAAAATTCAAAAGATATTTTAGGACTTTCTCCTAAATGTCAAGTGAGAAAATGAAGTAACAACAGTGTCTGTTTTCTCAGATCTGCTTTTACAAATGATTTAAAGATTTAATTAGAAAATGTATTTCAATCTTTGTTTACTCAAACCAGGAAATGACAAAAATTGTTTTTATAACATGGATGGATGGATGGATGGATGGATGGATGGATGGATGGACGGATGGATAGATGTTGTCATTTCCTATTTTTTGATGAACACAGTTCCCAAAACAGACACTGGAATCAAAGACAAAAATCTTTTTGTATCCTTTCCATAATTCGTCCGATCAGCATACACATTTTATCTGACTGTGCACTCAGAGTACTCCAACCTTGTCATCGAGTAGCCTGGTGGTCTCGTCCAGCTTTCCTTGAATCTCGGTGAAGTTGTTGGTTAGCTGGTCCAGCTGAGACTGTAGCGCGTTGCTCTCTGACTGAAGCTGGGCGTTCTTGCTGCTCAACTTCTCAGTGAAGCCCAGTAGCTCAGCTTCACGCTCTCTGCTGCCTTGTACATCACGCTGCAGGTCAGACATTTGATTGGTCAGGCCATCCACTTCCTCACGAAGGGACTTGATTTCTTGTTCGTCGCTAAATAAAGGAAAGGGTATGAGACATATTGTCAAAAAAGAGTGTAATGTAATGTAAAAAGTAATGGCAACCTAAATATTTGATAGAACTGTTCATTAGAATTACATTTACATGGAATACATTACTAATTTAGATAAGCCATGTCTTGCATAAACATAAACTTTGCAAAAGCTTTAGTGGACCATAAATGTATAGTTTATGAAATGCTTAATACCAGCGTGATTCTAATCTATAAATTAGCTGTCAAATATGAGCTATAATGTGTAAGATTGAAGGTCAAAATATTCTCATTACTGAACCAAACCAAAAAATAAATAAATAAATAATAAAACAATTATGGTATCAATCTTTTCCTGTCCAACAATGATGAAATTTATCCTACCACCTAATATGAGAGTAAGATTAAAACATTTTTGGGGTTTCTCTACCACAACTATCCTTTCCTTCTATTAAATCATCTTCACATGGCCAGCAGAGCCACACACCCACAGAGGGACCTGAGTCCCTTTGCTGCCCTGTATGCTATATCTGTCTCTGGTCTATATTTAAATGCTCTGATGAAGCAGTGGAGGGGGGGGGGGGGAAGGAACAAGATGTATATTACAGCCTGTACGGCTCTATCAAAAACAATCATGTCAGAAAGATACAGGGGCAAATTTGCGGTACACTGCATCCATTGTCTGTCAGATGCTGCATATGCAAAACTGTTCTGTTCAGTGTGTGTTGGTGTCTCATCACAAATTACTGCTCACATTAGGTACTGTTCCTATATGAGAGAGAGTGTGTGTGGTTGTACCGTTGATGCTGCTCCTGAAGTGCAGTCCCCTCTTCAAGCTTTTCTCTCTGCCGGCCAATCTCAGTTTTTTGCCGGTTGATGATCTCTCTGTATTTCGTCAGCTCATCCTCCCACCGTGGACGCTCGTCCTCCAGACACTTTAACTAAAGAATAACAACTTTCTCGCACTGAAGTCTTGAAGATATCATGTGTGGCAATGTTCAAAGGCATGTATGTCGGGCAAACCTTGGTGCGTAGCGTGTTGAGCTCATCCATGGATTCTTTATAGCTCTTCTTTAGGTCTTCCAGCTCTTTGGCTTTAACCCGGTGTATCTGCCAGATGAAGTAGATTTTCCATTAGATCAGCATCCACTGTTTTGTGTTTTACATTGCATCTGTGCATGCAAAGTAAACTACCAAAAGAATACCCAACATGGTCAGCTGAACAAGAATCTTCCACCCACACAAAAGTGTGTTATGGAGTTCCACAGGGTTAAGTCCTGGGGCCAGTGTTTTTATTTTTTTTATTTTATACAAGCTTCCCTAAGGCAATATTATTCAAAAAAATGTTACATTACTATTCAAATGATAAGCATGACAACCAGTCTTATTTATCTATGTAGCCATACTGCTTGGGTCATTATACTTATTGGTTGGGTTTAACTACAGGCATGTCTAATAGCATAGTCCACGGGGGTAAATAGAGGATGGCAACCTTCTTAGGACTAGGGGAGAGGTTGCCCAGTCACTGTGCAAAATTTTCTTTGGTTGGTGACCAATCACAAAGACTTGCAGCAACCATCTGGCCACCCAGAGGTCGAGCAACATCCTCAACCTATGGGCAAGGAATAATTTTGGTCTTGCTACTGTTTTCTTGAAAGTGACTGCACATTTAAATAAATCCCATTTTTTCCACACTTTTGCTAGAGAACAGTTATTATCGTTGGCCCTAAAAACCTCTGAAATCTAATCAGTGTATTTATTCTGGATAACACTACACTGCCCTCCATGGAGTCATTTTTGACCAGGTCAAGTCATTTGACTCGCAAATGAAAAAGCATCTTGGACCACACACTCTCTCTTTCTCACTATTGTTAAAACAAGGAACTTTGTGTTTCATAGTGATGCTGAAAAACTAGTCCATATTTATCTACCCAACTACTACAACTTAAGTTCAGAGTTTTTTTTTTCACATCAATTGAACTCTCACTCTTAATTAAATGCATTTTCTTAAAGAAAGAAATCTTACATTTGCATAATTTTTAATGCCGAAGCATTTCTGTGCAATCTGCGTGTTTTATATTCATCTGTTCATTAAAGCTGGTTTGTTTATGCACTCATTAAGCATGTGAAAGCAGTGATGTTTTTATAGTGTTTTGTCTCATCTTTTTAACAAATTCATTACTGGTGCTACTGCAAGTCAACTTTTCCAAGAAACTATTAGTAGTCTGTGGTATCCATGACAACATGGCATTAATGGAGATACTGGTAAATTCTGTTAAATTCTCTAAATTCTTCCATTTATGCCTTCCCTTCTAATTTTATAGCCAAAAAGCCATGGAAACTTTGTACTTGCATTATTTATGACTGAGATGCATCATCACTTGAGCATAACACACATACTAAAATAAACATAGGCTTGGACCAGTTTATTCATCAGCAGAGTCGTGACATCTGCCAAAACTCAACATCCATAATAAACTCTGGCCTAAAAACTATTCACACACAGTATCAGTGATCTCCAACTACTGTAAATAATAAAATCTCTGACACAAAACTTTACTGTATGAATCTTTTTATGATCAAATTTCTGCCACCTTAAATTCCTAAAAATGTAAATCTAAGAACACCTAATTTAAACATTCAGACACTTTAAAGGACTTTCTAGAAAAATAAAACAGGCTATGAAATGAAAACAGGAAATGCGTGATGTCTTCTGGTTTGTTGTTGTTGAAATACAGAGCTTCATATTGATTATTTCCAGGCCATTTATTTTTAAAGTGCATTTCCCTTTAGAGTTGGAAGCAGAGAAAAACAGGCCATTGTGTTTGGATTGGGTCCACATTTGTGCCTGCGTACAAGGCATGTCTGCTCACAGAACGCAAGCGCCAGTTTGTTATCTCTTCCAAGTTAAGGCAATTACACCTCTCAAACTGAGAAAAACAGGCCAAAAACATTTTTTACTAGAAGAACTGGCATCGACAATCAATAAAAGGCTGAATAATGGCTTGGCAAATTACAGTGTATATGTAATTTTGAATTATTGGCAAATCTGGCTTATTGTTTATTTTGTCTTCTGATGGCTCATCACATAGATAAAAATCAAAAATGAATTCACAGAAAAGTAAGCCTGCAGACATCAAGCAATTATGCCAGGCACAATTATTGTTCCTGCTGTTTCGCATCAATCGTTGATTAAACCTAGGGAGCTCTATATGATAAAATCTCTCCCTCCTCACAAAAAGGCAGAAAGCACTGACTCAAGTGACAATGTTTGGTGAACTGAAAACTGTAAAACATCAACTCAGGATGACATCATGCCCAGCTCGGTCATCCAACTTCCAAAGTAAAAGGAGCTCGACATAGGTTACAAAACTTTAAGTTTTTGCAGTTTAAGGCTGATTATCAACTAAGTTATGCTGCCCAAACATAAACAAAATATTTAACGCCCCCGTTCTGTTTTTTCAGTCTCAGAGGGTACAAGGTAAAAAGAAACAGAACAAACAAAAAGAAAAGAAAAACAGGATCCACAAGCAACTTTTTTTTCCTGCTTTCCTACTAGCAACCTAGTTTAACAAGTTAATCTTAAACAGGGGTATTTTTATTCTCTCCATTATGATTCTCTTTACAGATTTCTGACTTATTTCTGTGTTATTTAAAAAAACTAAATATAAGAAAACAAAGAAAAGAAACTAGACTAAGTTTGTTAACTCCTATATTATTATTATTATTATCATCATCAACATCATGCAATGTAGTAAAGGTCACGTAATTGAAGCAGATTTGCAGATGCTGTGTTTTGCCTCAGTAGGGCAAAGTGGTTGATGAGATGTCTGAGAATGTGTTGTTATGTGTGCGTATTTGGTGTCACCTCTAACTGGTCTGTTTGTTCCTGCTTATGTTTCTCCAGCTCTCCTTTGGTCTCCCTCAGTTTAGCATCAAGCTCATTGGACCTTAGCTCCTCAGATTCCTGAAGGAGAGAAGAGAGAAGGCTTCAAAAAACAAGAGGATAAAAGCAAGAGAGAAAAGGTAATGGTGCAAGTAAAGGTGTAAAACAAGCTGGGGTGGGAAAGTAACAGGACAAAACTGTCAGTAGCAATGATTTTGCATTTGTGTGGTTAATGTTTTTTTAGTCTTGCTTTATAACATGTTGATGCTGTTGTCTGATTAAAAAAAACTGCCAGCTGAAATAAATCTTTCTACCACAGAGACAAAACTAGCACAGCTCTTTGCTACCATCACAAGGTACAAATGAAAAATGCTTTTCTCTTGAAGCAGAATCAGTCATGCTGTAGTTCAGTTTATATTGAATAGCCTGTAGTTAAATTCAAGGAAAAGAACAATGTCGTCATGCAGTCTTTGTATGTGAGAGATTAGCATGTGATACAGCTAAAAATGAACTTTTGTGTTGGGTTACAGGTAATTCAAAAGTAGGCCGATTCATTATAGTGACTGATAAAAATTTTGATTAGAATACAAATCACTACCCAAATGAGCACATTAATAAACACTCATTCAGAGTACTTCTAGGACAGTCTTTGTCTATTTGAATGGTTTTGAGCGACTTGTTATTTTCATGTGTTTGACATCACAAACCTGGTATGTTCGGATCATGTCCTGGCAGTTCTTGCGGATCTGCTCCGTCTCTTCCTTTGCCTGGGCCAACTTGGATGTGGTCTCTCTCAATTTGTCTTTAGTTTCCTGCATGCAAATAAACATAACTTTTGGCACTACAATAACAAATCTTTTTTTTTTTTTTTCCATAAAACACATACACAGTATTTATATGCACAGAGTGATTTAAACATACCCATCAACAACACAGGCTACCACAAAGAGAAATACAAGTGGCTCATCAGCTGTGACTTTCAGCAACCACTGACTTTTTGCCATTTCCTCTGTTTCCTGTTTATAGCATCATATTTGCTTGGAGTCAGTTCAAAATAAAACCATTAGTTTGTAATAAGACATTTTCAAAAATAGCTGTAATGTTAATGATGATTTCCTTGCAAGTCCATTACTATACCATTTTCACCCCATTTCATTTTGCCTGTGAATCACAAGACGCCTCTAATCATGTTTTTTATGGCGCGTCTGCAGACGAAAATGACTGAAAGGGTTGTAATTTGTATGCTGGCATAAATCTTTGACAAACAACAGTCTTTAAACTGAATAAAATTAACATTATCCAGAAGACGAATGTTGCTTTAATAATATGGGTAATGCATTGGAAAAACTGGAGCTGCATGTAGTCCACTGTATTAGTCATGTAAATGTGGCATTTTAATTTGAACAAAATTTGGTTGTAGCATGCTGAGGTGCTCATGCTCACATCTATAATAGCATCTAAAGCCTAAGGATACTGTACGCAATGAAGTGAAAATTAACCTTGTATACTTCCTTAGAATGTAAAATGCAACATGTTTGACTATAATTCGATTGAAAACACATACTTAACCTCAGCGTAACTGTTTGATGAGTATTTCATTTAAGACTAAATAAATATAAACACAGTAGTTACATTACCTTGTGTGCATCTGCCTCACTCTTTAATTTGTTCTGGGCCCATTTGACCTTGATAAGATGGGAGTTGATCTCCTCTTTCAGTTTTTCCACCTCGCGACTCAACCTGCCAACCTCCCCTTCCTAAGAACACGGTGGTACACATGAAAAAAAAGAACAGGTCAGCAAACAGATATTCGATTGATAGTCAAGTTTTTTTTTTTTTTAGTTCCAAGATAGTGGGACATGCCACCACTGTAGGAAGATTAAATCTCTATGGCCCACACAATGCTCGCAACATCACTGAAAAACTACTATGAAGTATCATTGACGTGATGTAGTTTTCACTGTGAAGTACAAAAGTACTGAATCGAAGAGCTATGTGTGTATTTTTTATTGTTTCTAGAGGCAAATTAGGCTGAATTTAAATGAGTTCAAATGGATAAATAAAAAACTGCACTCTATATCGACAGAATATAACTTTTACCTTTGCTTCATACAGCTGCTGTAGCCGCCCTTTCTCCTGAGCCAGCTGGTTTCCTCGGAGGGCCTGGCGATCCACCTCCTTATTGGCTTCCCTCAGTTTCTTCTCCAGGCCTTCTTTATCCCGCCTCAGGTCAAGGGCCTCTTTCTCACCCCGCACATATTTCATCACCATGGTCTCCTTCTCTTGCCGGGCCTCATCACACTTTTTATTCACCTGGGGAGTTGTTTATATTAGGAAACGTCAATTCACACTTCAATCACTGAGTTGCCCATATTGTTGGGTCCTTGCATAGATTAGAAAGACAACTGATGTTTCCCTTGGAAATTTCTAACAGCAGATGGCTGAGGCGATGATGGGCTACCCTATTTAGCCTGGAATAACCTGGACAAGTGACGGAAGGCAGGAAAGACACATGCACCATCCCCAGATGCAGTGGAGGCAGACGACAGGACTGTTACTGTTGATCTGTCAGCATATCAGGATTTTACAGATGAAGCTAACACGCTTTCCACTTGGCAGTAAAGTTTAAAAAAATCTATTTCCTTATTGGTAATTTATTATCTTATTATTTACCACAAAGACAGTAATGTTCCTAGACTTTCATAAATTCCATATTTTGCTTTTTGCACTGTCATAAGCCGAGCATCACCAAGGTACACCAGCTTTATAGACACTTTGCTTTCCCCTCTTTTCACAACTTTATGTTGATATCTCCCTGTTGATATGTTGCCAACCACGCAGCTCCAGCAACTTCCCTACAGATATTTCCTTTATAGCCAGATTGTTATTGATATCCTTGATATCAGCAGCTTCTTGAGAAGAGAACAAAACTGGACAGATTCTATTTTCCACATCTCAGACTGCAGCTGGTGATGGCAATTCTTCTCCTCTTTTGTAAGCTGGAGGACCACTCTAACCAGAACCTGCAGCAGGTGTAAAACTAGTTCATGTGCTGATGTATCCTGCAGAGGAGAACAAGACTACTGTCCCCAGCTGTAGTCCATGATGTGGAGTTGGAGCCTGTCCACAGGAGACAACTGAAAGGCAGCTGATTATACAGCTTTTGTATATATTTGTTGCAGAGTATCTGGGGTGGAGAGTATTTGCAGAGAAGAACCTTATAAATTGCATTATTGATTTAAGAAAGGCTGCATCAAGGCTGCACCAACTACTGCAGGAAACAAAGAAAAGAAATCTTTTTTTTTTTTTTTATTTGGCATGAAGCTTCTTCAGATTAACATTACCAAATGTTTTGATCCTCAGGGGCACCAGCTGATTAGGAGTGGGACACACTATTAGTATAAGAGAGGAATGATTCAAGAGAAGGGCTTAAAGAGAGACAACCAAGTGCAAAATCAAACTCCTACTGTTCATTGAACAGTGAAATTAAAAATTGTGAAGTGTGACAAAACTGTCAAGAGAAAAGTCTCTTGCATGGTTTCAACCAGGTGTGCAAATGGCTGGAGGAAAAATGTGCTTTCCTGCACTATTCGTTTAACAAGTGATTAAATCTGCAATAACAAGAGTTTGGCATGCAAAGACCTTGAACCTTCAGCTGTTAGTTTTGTGCAAACATCTTGAAAGACACTGGGAATACAAAAGTATTTTTGTGACTCGACTTCATTGTAGCTATTTCAGCAAGATCTTTAGACTTAACACAAAAATGCGATCTCTGACCCCAGAAGCTGACATGAGCTTTTTTTCAAAACATTAATAACACTAAAATCATCTCATGTCAAACGTACATCACCAAGCATTCATAAAATTATTGGCAGCAATGTGCACTGTTGTATCTTGACAAGCTCAGAAAATCCTTTTCACCTACACTTCAACAGCACTCCAGTCGAGCAAAACTAACTTGTGCTACCAGATCAACAAGGAGGCTCAGGAATAACAGGTCCCAGTTGTACCTGCTCAATCCGGTAAGTTGTCTCCTTCTGCATCTGCTGGAGAGCAGCCTTAGCTGACTGCTCCTGGTGAATTAGTTTTGCCCGCGATTCCTTCAGTTCTTTCAGCAGCTCATCCACCCGCCTCTCCAACTGCAAAAACAGGAGTACACAGGAAACTAAACTTGTAGGGTAATCTGGAAGTCTAGGCCACACCTGAGATAACCTGCTATGCAGGATGACAACTGAGGCTAAATTTTGAATAACTGCATTTAGACAGCAGAGGAAGACGTTGCAAGCTGTAATTCCTCAAAATCAGATACCTGTACTATAAACATAGAAATAGCTCTGGCAAATAAATCTTGAATAGTATGACAGATGAGAGCTTCTTTTACCTTTTGTCTGAAATATGATCTGAGACTTTTATGGCACAGCCTTTACTTTTTCTGAAAAATCTGGTATTAAACATTTAAAGAGTCTAATCTATTGTGTTTTTTTTTTTTTTTTTTTTTTTTTTAAAAAAATTTTTTTTTTTTTTTTTTTTTTTTTTTTTTTTTTTTTTTTTGTTTTTTTTTTTTTTTTTTTAAAATAA
>VUQJ01003590.1:0-14410 GCA_015108635.1 Andinoacara biseriatus
CTTTAGGGCCCGAATATGTAGATCAAATGAAATGGTTGTTAAATGGTCACAATAGTAGTAAGCTGTCCTGCTGAGGTCACGAGCACTGAGCCATATTTTTGAGCATGATGGATCATTTTAATTACCTGCCAGTGACCCAGAGGAAGAGGAAGCCGTCATCCTGCAGAATGGGGATGTTAAGTTTTCTCATCTCGTCATCAGTCAGAGTACCATAGGGCAGCTCCATGTGGATGTCCCAGGGAGGGTCGGCCATCACTACTGCAAACTTACCCAGGATGGATACATCCAAGTAGCGGATGTCACAGCAGATCCACTGAGTATCAAAAAAAATTAAATAAATTACACTAGTTTAGGATCTAAAAATATGTCAGGACACATGTATTCATCCTATCTCATAGACTTTTTAATCATCTATCCTCTTCCTCACCTGTGAAGGGAAGAGTTTGCCCACGTTGCTGTCTGCATCCTCTGCATGGAGACCGAGCTCTGCGGTCCCCGCCTGGGGTCCCAGCAGGCTCCCCTCAGTCTCCGGGGGGCTGTCGATCTCGTAGTGGACGTACTTACAGGTGTCCATGTGGAAACACGTATTGAGGAAGGAGCAGTCGCCGAGGCTCTCGTCTGTGTGCTTGTTGATGATGCGACTGCATGACAGAACATACACGTCACAAAGTTAAAAAAACATTTTTCAGTGTCCTCTGGTTAACATAAGGTTCAAACTGTAAAGAGTTTCCAGAGGCAAAGGATGAAGGACACACTCAAGTCCTGATTTTTCCATTTAAATTACAAATTAATTAGAGGTGGGCAGAGAATCCCTTGTTACGCAGGCGGGAGCTCTCCAAACTTTATGAGTTGCACCCCTAAAAAGAAGCATCTACATGCATATTTATGAAATTGTACCATTTAGGACCTAATATCACAAGATGTGACTTATGAGAAACCAATATGATCTGCCACTGGTAAGCTTGTGGATTATTTGGTTCCTGAATAAGACTTTATGACCTCCTAAAACTGCAGCTCAATCATTGATCTTTCTGACATGAAACTAATTCAGTTGAATCAATCGTCAGCCTCAGAGTATTATGAATGAAGCTCTTGACTTTGGGAATGATTGGACTAGAGTATTTGGAATAATTACAGTGCCACCTGCAGGCCAAAGTGAGTATTACTCAAACACTGATGATGTTAGTTGGACTTTAAAAAACAAGGATGCAGGTGGGTAACTGTACTTAGCAGGTTAGTCAGAATATCCTATTTATGAAATCACCAAATATTTATAATTCACCTGAATGTCAGACCCTTTTCTCAGTAGCTGAAGAACAGCAGCCTATTCTTATGGTTTGGACAAGCCAGGACTACTGTGGAAATAAACTTATAGTGTTTGCATTACCTTATGTTAGTTTATTACAATGTCTGCTTTGTTTTATTTAGTTTCAGGTTACATTTGCTGGTACCAGTTTAACCTGCGGGCTGTTTAGGATAGTGTCAGTCTTTATAAAGCAAATACAGACCGAAAGTGTAACTTGGTGCACGGCTGAGGCGTGTCTCCAGCCCGAACGCACTCTTCTTTGGTCCCGTGATCGCAGAACTCTTGGACCTGAGCTCGGCCGCGAGATCTGAACTTTTCCACAATGGACTGCTCCTTGGCTGTGCTGGCGTTCAGCAGCTCCAGAATCTCTCTGCTTAACTGGGCAAGAAAGATAGTCTCATGATAGCCACAGTATTAATCACATTTTAAGTGATTTTTAAGCGGTTAAACACTGAACTCTCTGTTACCTTCTTGCTCTGCTGCTCCTTGGTGGACTGTTGGTTCAGGAGGCTTTCGATCTCCATGTCCAAATGAGACGACTGGCTTTTACTGCTCCTGCCCTTCTTCTCCATCCCACTTCCTGACGCCGAAGGCCCCGGCTGTGAGGAGGAGGCTGGCGTCAGTGACGTGGATGATGAATGAGGAGGAGAAGCGGAGCTCTGAAGAGAAGGTGAGAAGCCTGCAGCCCTTTTGCTGTGCATTTGGTCTTCTGCTTTTCTCTTGACTCCAGTCCTCTGGGCTCCAGCTACAGATCCAATCATAGCCCAAAGTTTTGTGTGGTCCACAGCTATGACCACTGTGGAGGGAGACACGGAGGAGGAAGTTGTAGAAGAAGAAGCCGAGGTGGGCTCTCGGACCTCGATGAGCTCCTGAGCAGAGAACTTAAGCAGCAGACTCTGGATGCACCCGTGACTAACAGCAGTTTCTGACTGTGATGAGAAGCAAGCATAACAAAGAGACGTCAAAACCACCTCAGCAAACATTAAGTTCAAGGTTAACACAAGCACTGCAGACAAAAACTCACACTGTTGAGTTCATTTGTGATGGAAAGGGAGTCTGTCGGCAGTGTAAGACTCAGATCAGACAGATATCCCAGCAGCCTCTTCTCTAGTTCGGGGTCTGGTGGTTTTTCTGTCTCCTCCTGAGAGGTGAATGGAGCCGACGGGGCCGGGCTGTCACTCCTGGCCGTGGAGCCATCTGTGCTGCCTCCAGCATCTGAGGGGACAATGAAGGATGAAGCAAAAAGTTCAGAGAAAATTGTCAATATTCTCAATTTGAAAACCCTGAAACTTTTCAAAACCTTCAGCGATGAAAGCAAAGAATTACATGACAGGAAAAAAAATTAAGCCTGATGGATTATCAATGTGAGCAAACTGAGAACATTCAGTGACATAATTATTTCAAACCACTCCCAGGACTTTAATAAACCCATGAGACACCATTTACCACCACTGATGTAATTAGAATTTGTTTTTATAGAAATATTGATGCAGTTCTATTCCTGCAAACAGGGGTTTTGCTTGGCGCAACCAAGGAGAACCCCCACAAGTTACATTTAACCATACAGTCATTCATTCTATACACTTTAAGCATTTCATTCAAATTTTCATTGGCAGGATTAGAAGTGAGTTTATCAAAGGCACAGCATCGAGCAGTTTGGAGACAAGGATAGAGAAAAGGCTGAGATGGTTTGGACATGGGTGGAAGAGAGATAGTGGCTATACTGGACAAAGGATGTTGAAGATGGAGCTACAGACAAGAAGAACAGATGAAGACACAGAAATCTCATGGATGTAGTGAAGGAGGACATGCAGAGGGTTGGTGTGACAGAGGAGGCTGCTAGGGATAGAGTGAGATGGAGGCAGATGATCCGCTGTGGCCAAATATGTATGTTTCTGAACAAAAGAATGAAGCACCTGGAGAGGACCCACAGTCGCAGGGAGAGCATGCAAACCCCACACAGAACATGGACCAGAGTATGCATCAAAGCAGATTATGGGTTATGGTCTATGGCTATGGTTTAGGGCTGTGGTTATAATGAAATCACTAAAAAACCAATGAAAAATCCACAAACCTTCAAAACTATCTTTTTTTAAAATTGCCTATGTTTACCTACATCCTGCCACACTGTCAACAACACGAGCTCTTTTGGTCACAGTTTCAGTGATTATGGTTGGCAGGATAAGTCCAGAAATAAAAATAATTATTAAGTTCTTATATTAAACTGATCACAGCACGGTTACTTTTGGCGCTTGGAGCGTCACAAGAAAACTTCAGTGTGCTGCCATTACATTTAAAGCAGATATCTCCATAACACGGCAAGTTATACAATCCCGATGGTTGCAAAGCACTGCGGACCTGAGGTAAAACGCGTAAAACTGAGTAAGGGGCGGAATGACCCTTAAATATGAATAACAAAGCCAGCTGCTGCACGGTGGCGGGGCACTGGCCGACCTGGACCTACCCGCGGACAGCTGAGCCGGGTCTTTCCGCCGCCGCTGCAGCCTCTCCCGCAGAGAATCCAGCTGCTTTTTGTGCGCCTGGATGTTGCTCCATGTGTCCGACATGACGAGCTGGAGTCAACGGCGGTGCAAACACCGACACCGGTCCCACTGAGCACCGAGTGGGAAAAAAAGGAAAGTTGAATCCTGTCCACCCTTGGAGGGAACCAGGTACAGTACACGGCAAAAATGTGTGTCGGGTAGCAACTTGGTTGGGATTAAAAGTTCCGCCTCAGTTGTTTTTTGTCAGGGATTTAATATGGAGGTTATTTTGTGTGAAAATATATATATGTATATATATCAAATTATATTCAGGTGGTATGTAGGTAAGTAATTACTCATTACGTTAAACTTTCTCTGCTAATTTCCGAGGCGGATTCATTTTGAGTACGTACCATCCGGCGTCGTTGAAATTAAAAGCCTGTTTCCTCTGTGCTGAAACAAATCGCACTCGAGATGCTTCCTTAAATAAATTACTCTTTTGTGTGGCAGTACACAGACCTTATAGCCTAATAGCTAATAGTTGCTTAGTAAGTTGGTGCGTTTTGCGCCGCCTCGGTGTCTGCTTTGGCTGCTGGTCCATGTTCTAACGCAAAGATGGCGGAAGAAGAGAAAAGCGGTGAGGCTGTGGAAAACAAAGAAGACCTGCAGATTATGAAGGTAACTCCGCTCAGCAGAATTACATATTTACTCAGATTACGCTGACTGTCCCTAGCCTGTGTGTGACTTCCTGTGGGAACCGTTTCATGTACTGCTTGTTGTGAGGCTCCAGAAAGACTAGAACAGCCGGCTGCAGCTGTCACGCTGAGGGACCTTTTTTTTTTTTTTTAGTGTCAGCTTTAAGCTTTGATGGTGTGTCAGTGCCATAATTATCCTTGTGTAGCTAGAATGGCCTCAGATGTTTCACAGCACTGCGTAACCCATCGGATAACGGTCTGAAATCCGTGCTTTGCTCGGATCCGTGCACATCTTGCTGAGTCACCGGACTGTCGGGGTGCCTCAGGTTTCCTGCATCAAGTATAAGGAGTGTAGTTGCACTGACATGTTCTCTGCAGGCCCTTCAAGGTTTCACGCCTCCTAATGCTACAAAACTACAAGACTTAATAGTTTGTAAGCTTACAAACTACCAGTAACTTCCACCTGACCTATGAAGCATTCAAGCATAAAAAAGTGCCAAACTCAGGGGAGTTGTCTACATACGACAGAAAACTCAGCAAAAATAAATATTTTAAATTGTATCTTTAGGCACTTTGTTACTAGCAGCCTGTCACAAAACACACCTTGTTCCCATTTTTATGTGTGAATCTATGAAAAATGCCAAAAATAGACACAAAATAGTATTTTTGCACCATCAAGGTCCCCAAAAAGCTATTGGCTGAAAACCTGTCATATCCCAGCATGGTCTGCAGTGTGTCTATAAAAAAATTGAGGAAACTTGACAAGTTGAGGGAAAAAAGAAGTGGCAGGACTAAAAAAATAAAAAAATAAAACTACAATATCTGAAAGTCACATTCTTAAGAAACAGGGAAAAAATCCATCAAAGACCTGGCAGCAGGTCTGATGGAGTGATAAATTCAAATTTAAAATGTTTGGCTGAAATCATTGTCAGTATGTACAGAGGAGGGCAGGAGAGCGGTACAACAGTGAGTGTCTACTAGTGATGGGAATTTTGGCTCTTTTAAGAGAGCTGGCTCTTTCGCCTCAGCTCCCAAAGAAGAGCCGTTTCAGCTCCCAAACAGCTCTCTTCTTGTTATCATTTGTAGCCATAATTTTAGCCTAACTAAGCAAAAATGAATGGTTTGTGTGCTAAGAAACCCATTTGGCTTCAGTCTTTTTGTGCTAAATTTTATAATTGCTTTAGTTTGTGCATTTGTCCTGTTTAAAAAAGCATTACATCCTGTTTTTAAAAAAAAGGATTACATTTGGCAGGAGCAGTAGCTCGCAGGGGGCTCACAGGTGGTGAGGGCCCTGCGAGCTGCTTGCGGCTTTAATTTTGCTTTGTGTTGCAGTAGGACAGGTTATAGTTGCAGTTTTGGGGAGGGCGCATGTGGATGCCGCAACAGTGTCACTCATGAGTTTTTGCACCGCTCTCCCGCCGTCTTGCTGTCTGTACCTGGACTACATCCATGCACAGTGGAACATCTGTATCCCCCTCTGCTTTAACATAATAGTATAATCCCATGTCCCCCTGTGTGATTGGCTGTATGGTGTGCCCATCAGTTCTGCCCCTGTCCTCAGGTTTTTGAGCAGAGCTAATGAGAAATTGGGGAGCTGGCTCTCATTCAATGGGAATCGGCTCTTCTGATTCTCTACCAAGCATCGGCTCTTAGAGCCGGCTCTTTTGCGAACAGCACATCACTAGTGTCTACAGCCATCTGTAAAACATGGCAGAGGCTCTGTCATAGTTTGGGGCTGCAGTTCAGCCAGTGGTGTTGGAGATCTTGTCAAAATTGATGGAATTATAAATGCAGAAAAGAACCATCAGATTTTGATCCACCATGCAATACCTTGTGGAAAACATCTGATTGTCAACGGCTTCATTTTTTAGCATGCCAATGAGAACTATTCCCGAAGATGACTTAAATAAATGACAGGAAAGCTGCCTCAGAGAGTTCAGACTGTGCTGAAGAATAAAGGCAGTCACATTAAATATTGACTTTCAAGCTTGTTAGAATTGTACAAACTGTTGTCTACCTTATATGCTGAATTTCCATGTATGTTTGCACATATTTCAATAAATCACTGCACTGATTTCCCATTTACCAAGCAAAATATAATGAAATGAGGAGTTAAACTGCTCGTTTACTCAAGTATTTTCCTTCAGCAGTATTTTTTTGATCTATTTTTGTGTCTTACTATTGGACTACAAGCAGATTTTACTGGGAGGAATCTGCCTTTGATCTATTTTTGTCTGTTTTTAAGTATTGAGAGCATTTTTCCCCTAACACTTGCCCTCTTCTCCCAACACAGGAGCTGGTGGATGACCTCTATAAATTCAGAGATTGTTATTTTGAAACTCACAGTGTGGAGGAAGCAGGAAGGAAACACAGTGATGTAGCAGAGGAGATGGAACGGACCCTGAAGAAGCTGGAGGAGAAAGAAGGTGAGTGTCTATTTATTATTTATTTTTTAATTTAAAACAACCCATTAGTTCTTTGATTTTTGAGGTTTTCATTCATACCTGTTTACAACTTCCAACAGAGTCCTTTAAACACAAAGCTGAGTTTTTGCTTCAGAAGGGAAGGTGTCTGAACGTGGCTCCAGACTTCAGTGCTGCAGCAGAGGAGTGCCTTTCCCGCGCTGTGAAGCTGCAGCCTGGCCTGGTCGAGGGCTGGAACACACTAGGGGAGCAGTACTGGAAAAAAGGAGATCTGATCGGAGCCAAAAACTGCTTCACTGGTGCCTTACAGCAGGTATGGAGGTGGCGGAGAAAGGAAAGTTTGTCACATTCTCCTGTAGGCGAGCTCCTGTTCTGCAGTTTATCCTGTGAATCTCCTTCAATTTTTGTGCGAACTTCAAACTTTATTATGAATAATTGTCATGCACACAATCATACATTTTGTTCATTTACCTGATGTTACCTAAGTTGCCAGATTGGCTATAAAACACCATCTGCATAAACAATCCACACTTATTGAGTATTCAACTCCAACCAGGGAAACTGAAATTCAATTCAAGGCATTTGTGTGCGGCTGATCTCTGCTTAGGCAGGCACACCCGTTATATTAGCTCACTGTCTTCACAGCTGTTGCTGTCACCACAAAAAGTGAGACTTTAACACACAACTATATTATGATTAGTTTTACCTTATGTCCAGCTCTTTGGACTTGTGCGATGGGTAGTTGTTGACTTTGGCAAAATATTTACAGACTCCTGCCTCTAGAATCAGGAGCTTTTGCAGATTTAAACATAAACATTCATTCATTCATTTATCTGCCCATGTTCTGTCTTCCACCTCTGCAGAGCAAGAACAAAGTGTCTCTTCGTAACTTGTCAATGGTGCTGAGGCAGCTGCCCACAGCCGACAGCGACGCTCATGGCAAGCAGGTGCTGGAAAGTGTGGACATGGCCCGGCAGGCTGTGCAGCTGGATGTGAAGGATGGGACGTCCTGGTGTGAGTAGAGAGAAGATGACATGGACAGTGCTGTTTTTGCTCTTTGAAACAAAGGCGTGATGTTACAGAGATGCTAAAGACCGATGAAGTCATATGTTCTGCCTTGCTTTTACAGATATCCTGGGAAACGCCTACGTGTCGCTGTTTTTCACCTGTGGACAGAATCCGCAGCTGTCTCAACAAGCTCTAAGTGCCTACACGCAATCTGTGAGTGTACATGCGCACATACACGCCAGTGGAAATATCTGCATGGTTTAAAAAAAAATTAAAAAATTAAAAATCAATGTATGAATCTGAATTTTATTCCCATCTTCTCCCCTTCTGTAGGAAACGGTAGATAGAGCTGCCTCTTGTTACCCGGAGCTGCATTTCAACAGATCCACTCTGTTCCAGTACGAGGAGATGTTTGGGTCTGCGCTCGCCGGCTACAGTCGAGCGGCGGAGCTCGACCCGGGCTGGAAGGAGCCGCCAGAGAGAGAGAAGCAGCTGCTGGAATATTTAGAGAAAGTGACTGAACTCCTCCAGAACAAGGTGGGAGAGCGTGTTGCTCTTTATGAACCAAATAGGCTGTATTTTCAAGGCTATTCATTTGGCTTCTTAAATGTTAGAAGATAATGGGGAAAAAAAAATCCTAAAATTCCGCTGAGAAGAAAAAACAAACAAATTTATTTAATATTATTGATGACTAAGTAAGCTCGACATCCTGAGACGCCTTTTCTGTGAAAAATTCTCCAAGCACTTAATGATTGACTCATAATCTGTGTCTGCTCAGTGATTCCTCTCTATAGGAAAACTCTGGGAAAAGTGTCGTGCTGGCACAGATGAGTCTTGAAACTAAATAAGAAAATAATTTCTGTAACCACTGAGTCAAGAATGGAGGGGGAAATATGAAAAAACTTTATTTTATAGTATTTTTAAGATCACAGCTTTTCTTTAATGCTCTTATGTTTTTTATTGTATTTGTTATTTAGGGCTGAAACGATTAATCTGATTAATCGTAATGAATCAACTATTGAAATAATCGACAACTAATTTAGTAATCGATTAATCGTTAACTGGAGTACAGACTCAAAAAAAAGGCCACTTACTGAAAAAACATTCACAGCAGTAATGAAGCCAAAATTGTACTAATATATATACACATATACACACACACACATTTTGCATTACAATAAAATCACCTTTGTCTGTAAATCTGTTTTACCCAAAACTCCTCAAGTGGAATAGCTTTAGCTACACCTGGTTAAAATTCACTGAAGAAATTATGTTATTTCATTTTGGGTAATAAAATCTTTATTTTCTTATTTAAAAAATTTATTGAATTCTTTGTTTATTTGCATCTTTTAATGTATTTCTGATATTTTATTTAAAAAAAAAGGCTTAAGTGGTTCAATGAAAAATCTCCAAAATGTGCCTTTTTAAAATCCGATTAATCGATTAACCGTCAGAATAATCGATAGATTAATCATTACTGAAATAGTTGTTAGTTGCAGCTCTGTTGTTATTAAATGTCACCTTTGAGTCTGTTTACTTTCAGTGTCATTATCAGGGTGGCATACAATTAGTTTTTTACCACAAGATGGCAGCAAAGTGCAGCCTTGGCTCTTGTTTTTTCTCCCTAACCGCCGTCTCATGCGTCCAGGGGAAGGTGAAGGCCCGCCGGTTACGGACGATGCTGTCGAACCTCAGCACGTCTGCTTTGGGTCCCTGCTCGTCTCCTCAGTTTCGCTCCCCGACCGGCTGCGTGGGCAGCCTGGAGCCCCGAACTCTTTCCTCTCTGACACACGGCCACAACGCTGGGGTGGCCGCTCTGGGGAAGGTGGTGTTCAGTCTGGCCTCTGAGGGTCGCATGGCCTTGTAAGTGCACCTTGTTTTCACATTAATAATCCTTTTATGCACATGCAGTTTGCGTGAATCTTGGCGTATTAGTGTAAACTGTTTTTTTGTTTTTTGTTTTTTCCCCTCTAGTACGTTTGGCATGGTGGACAGTGATGAGACTTGTATAGTGGTGATGGTTTACAACACAGCGGACAGTTGGGGCGTCCTGATCGGTGATTCTGTAGTCATTCCTGAGCCTCAAGTCAAACGACACAGTATAACCCATAAAGATAAGGTAAGCATTGAATAATGCATACTGTTTACAGTTAACACAGTAACAGCGTCTGACCTTCTCTTGTCCTCTTCACCGCAGTCATTCGATTTTAGAAGTATACGAGTGGACTCCCCTCTGCTCCTCATTGTCAACGGCAAGAAGCAGAATGTCAAAAGTCAGATTGCTGCCTCCGTCAGCTACAAGCCTCAGAGCGAATGAAGCACACTAAAAGCCCAAGGACCAAGCTTGTTTTCTTTCTTTTGCTGGATTTTTTGAAGTATTTGTAGCTGTTTAAAGCTGTTCTGTAAATAGGTCACTGTTACATTTGTTTGTATTTATAAATCTTTTTTCTACTCTGTGGATGTGGGGTCAGATGTGTTATTTGTAAATGAAAGGACCTGTGATGTGAGAGTTGTAACAAGTTTACTTAAGAAAAGGAAAGGAAAAGGTCCTGGCTTTGAATCCATCCTCTGGCCGGGCCCTTTCTGTGTAGAGCAGGGGTGTCCTGCAGGTTTTAGATGTGTTCCTGATCCAACACACCTGAGTCACCACCTCAGTATGCAGTCAAGTTCTCCAGAGTCCTGCCAATGACTTCTATATTTGACTCAGGTGTGTTTGATCAGGGACACATCTAAAACCTGCAGGACACCAGCCCTCGAGGCCTGGAGCTTTACACCCCTGGTGTAGAGTTTGTATGTTTTCTCCATGTTTGTGTGGGTTCTCTCTGGGTACTCCAGTTTCCTCACACAGTCCAAAGACATGCTCTTAGTAGGGTTAGGTTAATTGGCAATTCCTATAGGTGTGAATGGTTGTCTGTCTCTCTGTGTTAGCCCTGCGACAGGCTGGTGACATTTCCAGAGTGTACCCTGCTTCTTGTCCTATGACAGCTGGGATGGGCTCCAGCCTATTTTTGTGTGTGTGTGTGTGTGTGAGAACACTAAAGTTCTCAGGGGGAATCTGCAGTTTCCCTATAAAATAAATTTTTGAGTGATTAGGAGACATTCAGGTGTTGCAGTAAGGCATGTCAGTGTGAACGCTCTGATACCGGCACCCACAAACTGATGCAACTAAATTAAATTCAGCCATCATTAAATTTGTCATTTAAACTTGTGATTTTTTTTTTCTCATTTATGACATGGCCTGATGATCGACACCGCAGTCTTCATGGTCTGGGTTGAACTGCTTCCATTTTGCGGTGAAAAACGTATTCACATCCCATCGCAACACTTCTAATAACAGATAACCACTCAGGTCTAAAGCAGCAGTTTCCCACTTTGTGCAACAGGATATATACAGTCATGAAAAATAGTTTTCCACAGGACTCCATGGAGTCTGGAGATATTGGGTCCAAATCTGGTCATGATCCCAAGCACAACAGCAAATCTACAACAGAATGGCTGAAAAAGGAAAAAGTGCTGCAATGGCCCAAAGTCCAGACCTCGACCTGACTTAAGTGCTGTGCATAAACGAAAACCTTAACCTGAATGAGCTGAAGCAACTTTGTAAAGAAGGGGCCGCAACTGTTCCACAATGATGTGAGAGGCTGATATACTTCAAGTTATTGCTGTTAAAGGTGGTCATAGAAGCTACTGAATCATGAGTGGGGTGTTTTTCTTTTTTCAAACTGTGAATGAGATCCAAAGTCCTACTAGAGTCTCATCAGGAAAGATTCCAGAAGATTTACATGGGTGATAAAACACATATTTCAGTACCATCCATTTGTAGTATTTTTTATGCTTTACAATCATCCCCTTGGGACTTTTTTTTCCAAGTTTCATCACTTTAATTTTACAGTAAAATACAGAAATAAGGAGATTATCCCAACTGAAAGCTTTTTGTTAAACAGTTCAGGGACATTACTGTGAAAACATGAGATATTTTATTTGGCACAAATGCAATAAGCCAGGAAGAATAAAATATAACAAACCATAAACTTAAATCTAATATTTACTAACACTGTTAAATATCAATTTATAATTTGAAATGACAATAAACACTGCATGAAGAATAAACTCAAGGCAAACGTGTCCAGCTAAGGTCAGTATATCAGAACAGAGTACAACAGTGACATGAACGAGTGCAGCTGATGAAACCTCTCAGTGCTTTCTGATGAAGGGCTGGCACGCATCCCTGGCAGGGGAGCTGAACTGGAAGAAGGTTTTTGCTCCGTCAGCCTCCAGGCCGGAGAAGAATCGACTGTCCTCCGTGGGGCCGAAGGAGAGGAGCGCAGGGCTCTTCGGGGGAGTTGACTGCCGAGCCACCCCTGGGCGACACACACAGGAGATGGATGGATGTCCTTTATTGTTATTCTCTCTAAAATTCCCTTACACAGACACTTAGCTCATTGCTCTTGCTGTTCTTTCCTGACGACTAAGTCTTTTTAAGACAAAAGCTGTCTTCCTTCATGCCATGTAGCATTATTTTCTTTTCTCTTCTAAACTGGAGTGAAAGTTGCCAAACACTGCTTTAGTTTAATGGAGGTACCAGAGGCCATATAGACATGTTCAGACTGCCGGATTTCTTGTGTACTCAACCAAGAACAGAAACTTACCAACTACTTAACAATTACTAATGATGAATTTAATATGTGTTCAATATCAATGCTGCTGTTCACATGTGAAACGATTATTATTATTTGACCTTTGAAAGTCAAAAGCTTCAGTTAGCTCTTTGCCCATTTTCACAACCCCGTTGCCAAGCCTACAATGCACTTTTAAAGACCACAAATGAAGAACATTTTGCTCTTATTACCAGGGTTGCAGTCTTGATGTCCCAGTTGTTGCGATGTACGTCTTTCTCCTGCCCCCACCACCATGTTACGCAGCCTCAGAGAGTCGTACAGCCCCTGCAGTTTCTGGTACTGCCTGTTTCTCTCCATCAGCCTTTCAGACATCTCACTGTACTTCCTCTTGTACTCCTCCATCACCTGGCCATCAGGATTTAGAGAAATTCGTTAAGATGACCACAGGCGGTACCTTCTGTTATTTCAAATCTTAGTCCTTGAAGCAATTTTAAACCAGATTACAGCTGCGACATTTCAACCATACTCAGTAAGTTTATTAGCGTCTCCTTTGAAATAGAAATTGATGAATCAGGACTTAAAGGGTTGCCATTTACTTTTTTCAGGGAGGAGATTTCCCCCCTCATGGCAGTGAGCTCTAGTTCTCTGCTCTGCTTCTGCTGAGTCAGCATCTTCTCCATCTGCTTCAGCTGTGCGTCAGCCCGTGACAGGCTGTACTCTTGATACATACGCTCCTGATGGACCTGCACATACAAAGACAGACAAACTACAGAACATCTGACTGTCATAAACAGATGATCGGGGTTGATGTGTACAAAAAGTACACGGCAATTGGGAAAAAATAAGTGTGTCTCCCACCTGACCCTGTTCAGCTGTTTTTTTTTCTTTACCCACTCAGCTAGAGTAAAATGACACTGGTATCAAAAAGAAGTTGATCTTATATTGAGTATTCACATGGAGATACTTGACCTGATAGCTCCAGAAGGCCAGAGCGCGGGTACTGATGTCCAGAACGACGTCTGGTCGCAGACCTGCCAGCACCATGGCTTTGAACTCCTCAGAAGGCGACAGCTCCATCCTCACAATGTCCAACTTTCCAGACAGTGCGGACGAGCAAGCCGGGCAGATGGCAGGGGAGCGGCTGAACTCACTGGAGCCATGCTGATCGCAGAAAACGTGCGAGCAGGTTGTGACCCAGGCGAAGCCGCTCAGCTTAGTGCGGCACTTTGGGAAGTTACACAGGAGGGTGTCATCGCAGACAGACATGGCCATAGCTACGAAGAGTCACAGAAAATGCTATGAAGCAAAAACATACTGTTCATTCAAGTTTTGAAAGCTTAACCAACAAATTCCAGGTGTAATTAATAACACCAGGCACAGTGTGATGAAGGTGTGTTCGGATGCTCTTTTAAATATTACAATACAGCCGTGGAAAAAAATAGTTGGTACCCTTTCGTTAAAGAAAGAAAAACACACAATGGTCAGTGAAATAACTTGAAACTTACAGAAGTAATAATAAATTAAAATGTACTGAAAATTAACTAATGAAAATCAGACTTTGTGGTTCAGCAGAATTTTTTAAAAACAACAAACAAAACCACAATTTATAAGCAATGTCTGATTTTCATTGGCTAATTTCCAGTAAAATTTTAATTTATTATTGTGAAATTTCAATTTATTTCACTGACCATTGTGCGTTTTTCTGCCTGTATTATAATCAGATATCATTTTAGAGACACAGTCTACATTTTAACTTAGTCTGAAACCTTATTTTGAGATTTAGGTGGACTCTCCCTTTTTTTTAAATGATTTTTAATAAAAGAGAGCTGCAGCTGGACTTCAACTACTAAATTTTGATACTTAATAGCAGTTTTTT
>VUQJ01003590.1:23541-37644 GCA_015108635.1 Andinoacara biseriatus
CCTCCTCTCAAAGCACTTGAGAGTGTTCTGCTCCTGCACCAACTGTCTGCACTCACTGCATTCCTGCTTAGCTCAGTTTAGCATTTGTATGCTTGGCTCCACCCTTTGTAAACCCCTTTTTTTCCCCTTTTTGTAGCAAAGGCAAAATATGTTCCCATGCCATGTATAAAAGATAAATAAAACAAAGGCAATGTGAAGAGGAGACCTGTTTGTTGCTTGTCTGGTGGCGGGGTTTTTCTCGTCTTTTTTTTTTTTGGTATTTTTGTCTGGGTTCAGTTTAATCCTGTGTCTCTGTGAAGTCATTTATCTGTTTAAGTATTCTGCTAGCATGACTCTGATTCTGTGTGCACACTGCTGGTCAGTTTTCTCTTGTTTGTTCCAGTTCTCTGTGTCTGGATTGGGGGGGTGGGTCCTTTTGTCTGAGGCTCTGGGCTAGCTGTCTCCTAATTCTGCTTTTTCTTTTTTTCCTTTTCTTTTTTTGCTCTTGGTGTCTTTTAATATGTTTCAGTCCCCCAGCACTGTGCATGTGTGTGCGTGTGTGTGAAAAGGATAATCGGAGCCTGTATGAGTGTGATTGAGGGTGCAGCTGTAGAGGCTGCCCCCTCCCTGTATCCTCCCCACCACCACTACCACCACCTTTTGCTCCCCCCTCTGTGTCATACTCTCTTTCATACTTTTTTTTTTTTTTTAATTTTCTCTTTCATTTCGCTCCCTCACTCTTTCTGCTCACCCCATCACCCCACACTCCCCCATGTAATGAGCTGACACACAGGAAGCTCTAATCCTCACACAATGCCAGCCCTCGTCCCCCCACAGTGACTGGGAGCGGGACAGGGGGCAACAGGGACCAACCTGGTCCAGCTGTCCCCAAAATGGCCGCCTTTAATCCCTCTAGTTTTTTAGCCTGCAGGGGCTGCCTGAAACCATGACAACTGGTAACCAATGAAAAGAATGCCCAGGGCAGGGAGTGGGACAAAAGGAGAGAAAGGAGCCATGTGTGAGAAGTTTGTCCACATGCGTTCATGAGTGACAAGGGACGTGTCTCAATCAGAAAAAAAAAGAGGGAGAAAAGAAGTCATTTTAGATAGGAGTGAACATAAAATCCCACAGGTGTGACTGTGGATGTGTTTACAGGCTTTAATCACCACCTCACACTCATCAGTGAGCTTTAATCTGCTCTCTGTAGGTGTCAATCATCTCCAGGAAAAAGGACAAAAGTTTTTACAGGGGTCAAAGGTCACCGTTTAAGCATGTTTAGCCTTGAAGCAATGGGGAATTAGCATCCTTTTGAAAGACAAAGAAGCTGATTACTCCATGCTGGCCATTAATTAATTTGACCTGATTAATTATGCTGTCATTCAAGTGTGACATAATTGAGTACCTCCTCTTTATTTTTATTTAATCTGATCATTATCTGCTTTTTAAATCGGGATAACAGTAGTCATACAAACACGCAAATTCAGTAGTGTGTTTTTAATGCTTTTAATAATTTTTTGGTCTCCAGATTGTATTATTGGGACAAGACTTTGTTTGGCCTGTTTGTTTTTTTTGTTTTTTTGCACCAAATATTCTTTTAACTGTCTGCAAGTCTAATTAACATGCTCCAATATTTAAGTAATATCTACACCAGCATTTCCTCACAAACTGAGCCGCACAATTTAAAATGTAAAAACCTTCTCACATCACAACTCAACATGCAGGACTAAGATTTGGCTGTTTTTGTTGTTTGCAGATCATTTTGAGCCTCTGGTGATTTGCTTGGTGGGGCTGATTCTCAATTAACAGCTTTTCTTTGGTGACCCGGCACCCAGCTCACCAGTTTAAGACTTTCCCTGATAAATAGATATCACAGCGATTAAAAATGGGTCAGAGAATAGGGAATTAAACCCACATTATTTATGTTTGCTCTAAAATGTATTGCAGCTGACCTGGAGTACCTTCACAGCCCACCAGGTGGACCCAACCCACACATTGGGGAGAATAATGTGTACAAACTATCTCTGTGTAGATTCTCAGTCATCCGGGTCTTTTTTCAGGTTCAAAAGACTTTACAGACTATCCTAATTACCGCACACAAATCTCTCAAAAAATAAGAATTCAACAAAATGACCTGCTATTTCTAATATCTGTATGATATGATGGTGTGTAAGTGTGTGTGGCTCTTGGATCTCTTTTGTTTAAATTAAAAAAAAACAAAACATTTCAAAAAGCATCTTAAGTTCAGAAATAAAAAAAAACAAAAAAACAAAAAGAACCCCTATAAACTGCTAATTTGTCGCTATTCAGTTTATTTCATCTCCACAAGAGGGCGCCATAGTCTTTGGTTATCCATCAAAGAAGCAGAAACAGAAACTTGTTGCCGCACACTGAAATGACTCTTTCATAAAAGTGTATGTGTCTGTCATGCAGACATACAAAGCATCAGCTGAGTCCTACTATGACTCGGTATTTTAAGCGATCACAATTATTATGACTATTATGACTACTGTTATAAAAGCATCAGAATGCTATGAGTGAGAAAACCCCAATTAGACTTACATGAGTGGATAATTACTTCTATTGTTTTGAGCTTCCCCAAAAGTGAAAATTTCTAATCGCATTATATTCTCCAACGGTCCGGGTGCATTTGCATATTTATCTCCCTTAAAGCACTTTGTCTTCCTTTCATTTCCACTCTAAAATTGATCAATGAAGAGCCGGTAAGGGTGCAGCCCCTCTGCGGACGGTAGCACAGATATCACCTGTGTGATGGGCACGATAATTTAATCACAACCCCATCATTTTCACTCAGGAGACACAATGCGGGCCAAATAAAGCCCTCCCACCTCGCCCCCGGCTCGTTTCCTTGGTAGATGGAAAGCGTCGAGAACCAGAAGTGCATAAAAGCCCCAAGTGCATCAGCTGAGGAGGTCAGAGCAAAACAAGAGGAAACAGCAGCACAGCAAAGACAGAAGAGGGAGGCGCATGGATCCATGGCTTATTTATGACTGTAACAGGGAGACAAAACAATCAGACGCCGAGCTTACCGGGAGAGCTGAGAGCATTTTGAAATAATACAGTAGCAGGACAGAGCTGCAGTGATTTAGACACCCAAGAGGACCAGAGGGGAGCGGAGAGGCGTCTGGAGAGGGTGAGTGACCACAAAACAGCTGCTTGTGTTCCTTTCCTCATGATTCAAGCAGGATAACTGTTCATACAGGAGTGTAATTTTATCATTTATTAACTGGCAGTGTGCTTGGTTGCTTTTAGAAGTGTACAAGTCACATCAAGTGAGTGATCTGAGGTCTTTTAGGTGACTAATTAGAATACTGAGAGGTAAAGATAAGGCGGAAACCCTCTAATATCTTTCAGATGTTTCCATAGTCGTCATGAAAGCATGATCATACTCTTCATCCATCAGTGCTTTATTAATCAAAGAGAGCCCAAATGTTAATTGTGTCCAGTTGCGTAAACAGGACTTTCTGTATCCAGGACGTAAGCTTAAGTAGCTCAGAAGGGCCTGCTTATCAGCAGATTTGAACCTTGTACCTCTCTGTCTGTAAGAGCCTCTCCCCCGACTCTCTCTGGTGTGCTTCACAACCTACTGTCCTCCTTCGTTGCAGTGACTCCTTCACGAGGACACGTGCTGCTGATCTGCTGCTGCTGTGAGGTATCTGAACTTCACATTCACTCCTACAACCTTCACGCTTTTGATAATTATCTCTGATTTCCATTCTAAAGCTTTGGTAATAATTTACAGCAAAGTATGTACGTGTGTGTTCAGGTTTTTCTCATCTTCAGTGTTTTCGGCATCTCCCTTCCTGCCTCACTTGAAGTGAGTAAATACTGTGAATACAAACACTTTAAATTGGCCTTAATGTAGTTCAGTCTCTCTCATTCAAAACTCCACTGAAAAGGATTTAAGGTACGAATTTGTGTTTTGCCATCTTTGTACGACACATGCTGTCTGAAGTGTGTGTGTCATTGTCAAACCGCACACATGCTGAGGATAATGAACTTTGGAAATCACGTGACTGGCAACTGTGCTGACACTGAAACTCTGCATATGTGAGCGAAGGTGAATGTATGAGTCTCAGTAATTCTTCCTCAGCTTGTGGTTACCAGTGAAGAGCCGGCGTTTGAGGCATGTGGCGTGTTTGCTCCTCTCCCTCTCCCTCTGTAAATACACTCAACCTTAAAAGGCCATTTGCTGTGCGGCCTAATGGCCCTCCAATCCAAAAAACTGCTCTCAAATCCAACAGTGTCCACACTAGTTGTGTGTTGTGTTTTCTGCATGTTTGTTCCCACATTAGCGTCTGTGGCATGTAAATGTGTTTTCGTCTGACAGGATTGGGACAACACGAGTATTTGCTGCGTGTCTGAATTGTGACAGCATCACTAAGATGACCCCCTGTGTGTTGCCTTCACAGATGGCGGGAGATCAACGCAGATAGCTTGAGGAAGAATTTCAAATCTTCATCACACATCAAGGCAGAAAACTCCTCTTCTTTTGTGACTGCACTTTCTTTCTTAAATAAATTCACCACCGAACTCGAACAATGGCTTCTCACAGCCTCATCCCGACAGAAGAGCCGTCTAATGGCAGCCCCCCGTCAGAGAAGTCCAATGGCTCGCAGGAGTCCATGAAGCTCAAGAAGGAGATCTCCCTCGTTAACGGGATCTGCCTGATCGTGGGGAACATGATCGGCTCGGGAATCTTCGTCTCACCCAAGGGCGTCCTCATCCACAGCGCCTCCTATGGTCTCTCGCTGGTGGTGTGGACCGTCGGTGGTATCTTCTCCGTGTTTGGGGCCCTCTGCTACGCCGAGTTGGGGACCACAATCACTAAGTCCGGGGCCTCTTACGCCTACATCCTAGAGGCCTTCGGGGGTTTCCTGGCCTTCATCCGTTTGTGGACTTCGCTGCTGATCATCGAGCCCACCAGCCAGGCCGTTATTGCCATCACATTCTCCAACTACATGGTGCAGCCCATCTTCCCCACCTGCATAGCCCCATACCTGGCCAACAGGCTGCTGGCTGCTGCTTGTATATGTAAGTACACATGTGGAGACTGGAGATGAGTCAGTGCGTGAGTGATATCTAGTGTCAATAATGGTGGCTGAGTTACTGCCACAGTTTCACATCTGAGGTAAAGCACGTGAGCAGCAGAGACTAGAGAAGTGAAAAGTGGTGACGCTAAGTTACGGTCAGCAAGTCTGCAGCAGAAAAGCATCAAATTAAAGAGGAACTGATCCTGATCCACCCTAAAAGCTTGTGCACCAATTAGGAGGAGTAAGAGGGGAAAAGCCACTTTGCTCAATCTCAGAGCAGCTGCTTTAGAAATCCTTATGTGGGCTTATCACATGTCGACATGAGTCACGGCTTTTATTGTTTTTTTGGGGGACAGACAGAAAGTCCTCATGAATGTTGAAAGAACAGAGCGGCCACGAGGCCGCAACTGCACACTGAGTCAGAGACACAGTAAGCTTGTTAATATTGCACAGATAAGCTCTGATAATAAAAATATGTCCTCACTTAATCCACCAACCCACCTAAAAGTCAGGCATGCAACAAACACACGCTTGAATGCAGGCACAGGCACACTTGTGCCATGCACCAATAAGCAGAGGATGACTGAAAGGACAGATAGCTGTGAGGTAAAGTCCTCACTGCAGGAACACCCTGACCTGACAGCTCAGCACAGGAGTGAAGCTCTAATGAGCGAGGACGTCACTGAAATAAATGTAGCTGCTGTAATGACATCCCTCTGATTCTGAGTTGGTGGTGTGGTGTGCAACACAGCTGCCTCACAGCAAGAAGCTCCCGGGTTTGAATCCACCAGCCACCTGGAGCCTCTCTGTGTGGAGTTTGTGTACACCTGTGTGGGGTTCCTCCAGGTGCACTGGCTTCCTCCCACAGCCTAAAGACACGCATGTTAGGATAATTAGTGATTCTAAATGGGATTAATCTTGCTTCATTAGCCCTACACTGGGGACCTATCCAGGATGTTACACCATGACGGCTGGGATAGGTGCCACCGCAAACTTGAACTGGATAAGCAGAAGAAAATGGATGAAACTTAGTCAAAATTAGAAGATAGGTCTGACTTTAGTGTTTCAACTTGATAGATAAAAACTTTTAGATATGAAGTGAAATCTTATTTTACTATGTCACAGTTTGCTATCTCATGAAATGATTTGGACTTGGAAAATCCTGATTTAGTTTGTCAAAGTCTTTGAGTGGAATTTTGACTGATTACCTCAGATTTCATGTAACTTTATAGCTTCATTAATATAATTAATCACATGTCTGGGGTAAGTGTATTTACAAAAAAAAAGCTCAGTTTAAAAACTCAATTTCTGACAGCTTTTATCTACTCTTGGCTCTCTGTGATTTCAAAGAGAGGGGATATCTTTAATACGAGCATTTCAGATACACTCAGTCCACACACACACGTGCTGTTCATTTGGTTTGCAAAGGGTGGCAAATTGGAAGTAAATTTGCTTCAGACGGTGGGTGAACTCATGTGTAAAATCGTAGCATCCTGGTCTCAAGGTCATCGTCTGCCAACAGCACGACAGTTACGAAGATCTGCATTTCATCGGTCCGCCTGCCTCCTACACCTGATCTCACACCTCTAACTTTACACTGTCAACACAGCGCACCTCCACCTCTGTGCGCCTCCGTGTGAGGCATTGTGTTCTGTTGTGTTTGAACAGGACTCCTGGTGTGAACGCACTTGTTATGATTGTCTACCTGTCAGTGCTATGGAAGATGATAGTGTTATGATTGCTGTGGATAAAGCTGAGAGAGGACAGCGATGTATTGCTGTTTTGGTGTCTTGTGTACACATCTGGTTGAGCGTGGGGAGTAAATGTGCTAAACTGCAGCAGACGCTGGTTTTTTATTTGTGGAGAGTAATGCGCAGTATCAATGGAGATAGTAATTTTTACGATGTCCCATAAACTAGAAGGGATCAGTTGCTGATAAGGAGCCACAAGCACGAAAACATGTTTTCCAACATCATTAATGCTGATCAAGGTGAAGGAGGGCAATAAGGAAGAAAGCAGCAGAGACTGCTGCTCTTATCGAGAGTAGAGGTTGTAGGTCAGTAAGTGTGGGTTGTTACAAATCCACAACCTCAGGCTGAAATATACAAGCTCATCAGATCAGATCGGTGATGGTTTAATCATTTCTTCCTTCTAGCTTTTAAAGTTTGTCTCACTTCTATGACCATATATGTGTGTAGTTCAGTGCGTGTGTGTATGTGTGTGTATGTGCTGCACTCAGCTGTTTCCCTGTCTGAAAAACAAGCGTCCGGTCTGCTTGAGTCAGCAGCAGCGCTTCCTTAAAACAGCTGCGCTCTCACATGGAAATCAGCTGGCACACTCTCAGTTTAAAGAGCAAATGTCTCCACTGAGGCTGTTGCTGTGTGAGTCTGCATTTGAGTGATACGTGTGTGTTCACGTTTGTGTTTTTTTGTTTGCCTGCCTTCAGGTTTGCTGACTTTTGTGAACTGCGCCTATGTCAAGTGGGGCACCAGGGTCCAGGACTTCTTCACCTACGCCAAAGTTATTGCTCTCATCGCTGTCATCATCACCGGCCTGGTGAAGATCGGACAAGGTGCTCAAACGCATCAATAACAGACATTTCAATACGTCTTCTTTTTCTTCTACTTTCCACCCCTGCATCCATCTCACTCTATCCCAGCATCCTCCTCTGTCACACCAACCCTCTGCATGTCCTCCTTCACTACATCCATGAACCTCCTCTGTGATCTTCCTCTTTTTCTCCTGCCTCCATCTTCAGCATCTTTTGTCCAATAGATTCATTATCTCCTCTGCATGTCCAAACCAGCTCAGCCTCTCCTCTCTAACTTTGTCTGCAAACAGCTCAGCCTGAGCTGTTCCTCTGATGTACTCATTTCTAATCCTGGTCACTCCCAATGAAAATCTGCTGCTAACCAACATAAAACAGTGAGATGAGACTGCTGTTTGGAGTGTAGGAATTGAATTTGGTTAGCTACATGATACTCATAGAGTGCAACGGTGTTACTGGCTTCTAGGTCACACCCAGAACTTTGAGGGGCTATTCGATGGTTCATCTCAAGATCCAGGAGCCATCGCTCTGGCTCTGTACTCGGCTCTGTTCTCCTACTCTGGATGGGACACCCTCAACTTTGTCACAGAGGAGATCAAGAACCCGGAGAGGTGAGGAGGGCAGGAGATAATGTTAATGTGCATGAAATCAGATGAAAGGTGTGCCACTATGAGCATTAAATCATCCCATAATACAAACAATCTTTGCTTTGGTTTCAAATTTCTATTTATGTTTAGACACCTGAGTGCGGAAGATTGTTTCTGCCACTGAAAAAAAACAAAAACTATTTTTTCCAGGCAGAGCTAGGTTGCAATTTTGAGTTATTATCTCAAAATTTTGACTTACTGACCCAAACTTATGAGTAAGTTGAAATTTTGACTTATGGATGACAAAATGTTTTTCTTTCAGTTATATAAAAATGTTGTATAGAAATATAGATTTCACTGGAGCTCAGGAAGCACGCAAGACAGAATTAGTCTAATTCACATTCCAGCTCAGAAAGCCACCTGTGTCCCAAAAGACTGTATATAAAAGATGAACATGGTCTCTAATGACCAGCAGGAAGTGACTTATCCAGTTTCTAGAAGAGGTCTATGAGAAAACTACACTTTTATTTCCTCCATTACCTTGCATTACTCATATGGTGTTAATGATTAGCTTCAAGTCTTATTGAAACATGAATCATCTTCATTTTGTAAACTATGTTCCTTAAGTCAAATAGAAAACAAAAGGGGGTGGCCAAAATGCTCAAATCAAGGCTTCAAAGCGGGAGTCCTTAAACAGTAGGTTACATCACAGTATGTGTCCTCCATCACTGACGTGGGTGGAAATCTTAATGCAGTTTAAAACTGTTCTCGTGTATAGTAAATGGGACAGACCTGAAAGAGCGAGGTGGCTGTGACTGCTGTGACTTCCTCTTGTCTGAATACTAAACAATACACCAAGAAGGAAAGCGAGATAGGGGAAGAGGCTCTAGAATATTCTCGTTTGTGTGTTTTAGGCTTACTCTTTGATTCACACAGCCAAGCGTTGATTAAATAAAGCAAGGCCACACATGTGATTAGATCACAAGCTTTTCCCAGAGTTCTCAGACAAACACCAGCACCTTATCAGTTAATATCTTCTCGACCCAGAGACAAACCTTGAATCTGTTTTTCTGTTTGAAAATCTGTATCTGATCGCTTTTGCTGCCCTCTGTCGTCTCTTTCTGCAAATTACAGCAACCTGCCCCTGGCCATCGCTATTTCCATGCCCATTGTGACAGTGATCTATATTCTGACCAACGTGGCCTACTACACCGTCCTCCCCATCAATGCGATCTTGGACAGCGATGCAGTAGCTGTGGTAAGGTCCTACGATCTTCACCAAATGGCTTCATGTGTGTCAGGTGCAGCTTTTCTTAAAGAGTCTTTCCTCTGCAGACATTTGCAGATCAGGTGTTTGGTGTGATGAACTGGACCATTCCTCTGGCTGTGGCGCTTTCTTGCTTTGGAGGACTCAACGCCTCCATCCTGGCTGCCTCCAGGTGAGCGATTCTGTCTTTTTTAGGATAACATTATGAAGTCACTAGATCAGCATCATCACAATTTTACTTTTGTGTCTCCAAAGGCTGTTCTTCGTGGGCTCCAGGGAGGGCCACCTGCCCGACTTCCTGTGCATGATCCACGTCCACCGCTACACTCCCATTCCCGCCCTGCTCTTCAATGTCAGTTGTCTTTTCTTCTCTTTTGTCTGATTGCTTTAATTTAGCTACTATGATCACCCCCACCCCACCCCCACCCTTTCTCACAATGTTTAATGTACTTCCCTGCAGGGGGTCATGGCTCTCATATACCTGTGTGTAGAAGATGTCTTCAGGCTGATCAACTACTACAGCTTCAGCTACTGGTTCTTCGTTGGTCTGTCCATTCTGGGGCAGCTATATCTGCGATGGAAGGAGCCGGACAGAAAAAGGCCTTTAAAGGTATTTCAGTTAAATCTTTCACAGCGGTCATCGCTGCAGCTCGAGAAGGTTGAGTTGCAATGAGCTCAGAAGTTAAAGAGTCCTTAGTGGTGCAGCACCGCTCATAAACAAGACACATTTAAAAAGCATTTCTTTAAGTCACACCTCTCTATGTGCAACTCTCTCTAGAGGCATAAAAAGCTCACTCCAACTTAGTTTTCCACACTGTATGTGCAATATTATGTATAAATGGACAATAATAGACAGATGGAGCTGCTGTGTCTGAAAAATGAAGCCAGTGTGAAAATAGGAAAAGCAAAGAAAGTGTGCAAGTGCCTTTAACCTGCTTTCTTTCTAATGGCCAGCAGGGGTCCGATCATATTGAGTGAGAAAACTGGGCTTGTTCTCTCCTGATTTATGACCTCACTAAACGCTTTCCTGATGGGTTTATGCTCTCAGCCTCTAGTGCCAAGCCTTATTCAATACAGTTTGATGCGCATGTTGTAAATTAAGGCCCCACATTGACTAGAGCAGTCGACAAAGCAGGACAGGCTTTCCGATCCAGCGTGTTTCTCTTAGTCATGCTTGGAAAATTAATTTTTGAGGCAGTAATTCAGCCCATCATCTCATAATTTTCCTTCTCTCTCTTCTCCTTCCTCAGCTCAGTTTGTTCTACCCCATCATTTTTTGTATCCTCACCGTCTTCCTGGTGGTGGTGCCTCTCTACAGCGACACCATCAACTCCCTGATCGGCATCGGCATTGCCCTGTCGGGAGTGCCCGTCTACTTTCTCTGCTGCCACACCCCGGCTCATAAAAGGCCGCTGTGGCTGCGAAGCTTCATTGGTAAGAGCGAGCGAGTTCTGTCACAGTCCAGCTGCATTGCTGCATTATTCTGATCATCAAAGTGTAATTTTGATGGATTTTGCTGTCTCTTGAAAAACCAATTTCTGCTTTTGTTTAAATGAATTGTACAGTTCTTAATTGTGATATCGTAAGTTTTTCAACTGACTGCACTGCTGCATTGCTGAGTACAATAATCACACGGTGCACTGAGCTGCTAAAACCAGCTTTTTCTAACCTCTTTCAGCTAAATGCGGCGTGGGGATTCAGAAAGTTTGCTTCTCCGTTCTGACTGAGATGGATGTCGACAAGCTTGAGTAGAGACACTCATTTGATGCCCTGCTGGAGGCTGGTGACGCACAACTCAGCTCAGCCCGAACCCATCTTTGCCCGTCAATTCTGCTGCGAGACCTCAGCGGACAAAACATTTGGGCTCAAGCGGGACCCAGTTCTCCAACCTGACAACCACCACCTGGTGAAGATGTTAAAGAATGTCTTAATGATGGTGCTTGCTCGCAACACTTTCCTGATGCTGAGTGCAACTTTGGAGAGAACTTTTCAGAGCACTCCTGAAGAAATCAGAATCCGTCTATATTACAGAACTGTATTTAATTATGTCACCACAAGTGGTTTGTGTGAAATCAACCTTTCTGATTTTACTTGGAGGGTGGCAGGTTGTTAAATTGCTCCAGCAGACTGCATCTCTGGAACTGAAAGCACTGCCGATCACGCCATCATCATTTGCAGAGAGCGAGTAGACTCACTCAGGTGGATTAAAGTTCATAAAACTTTTTATAATGTCAGAGACTACTGAAGGGCTATTTTTAAACACTCTGCTGCGGCGTGGGACTCAAATACTGGCTGATAAGTGTAAAAAAAAGTTTTTAAAAAGTTGCGCTGTAAACATGTATTTATAATAAAATTACTTGTTGACAACATAAAGAGACTCATTGGTTTGATGAAAATGAGATGAAATAAGCAGACATGCATCAAGTGGTTACTTTGAGGCAGAGTTGACATTTTTATTAGAACACACAATCATAATCACGACCCCGTCCCAAACGGACCTCTCTTCTATCCATAAATATGTACACAATTTATTATTACTGTGACGCTAACAGCCTGTTGGATTTATCCAATAGTGTCCTTCCACGGTCTCGCCTTCCCTCCAGCGGATTTTTCTTTAGCTGATGCTGCGGCAATGGGAGGCTTCTGCTGTAATGGGTTGTGGGTGAAAGTCTGCCTCAGTGGACCTGCAGGGAGAAATAAAAAAAAAAAGGACTACTCTTAGACAAGCTACAGTGTTTAAAAGCCTGGCAGCAGAACAACAATAATTCAAACAGCACCATCTAGTGTTTAAGAAGTGTAAATATGCAAAACACTCGTGGAGTCACCGCCTGCCTGTGACCTAGAAATTAATCTCAGTATCCATCACGATGCATGTCTCAATTCCTAAAATACATCTGGAGGAGAGAGGAGGCTTTCTAGAAGAGCTGTAAACAAGGATGTGCAGGTGTATCCTGTTCTTGATCTGTTTTAATCCCTCATGAATGCAGGAGGCGTGATACTCCTGAAAGGACTCGACAAGGAAGCATTCCTTTGCATTTACAAGTTTTTAAAAGTTTATGATGATCAGCTGTGATCAAACTTTATGCCCTTCTTGCATCTGTATGATAAATAAAAACATTCCTATAAACTGCTGTCATATTTATAAAAAGCTGCCGACACTTTTGTTCATCTGATCACTGAGACCATAAAATACACTCACATCTCTAGGGGAAGGGACTAAGATGTGAGGAGAGGAGGTAAGGAAAGGAACTGAAGAGCCATATAGGTGCTATTGTCTGAAATGTCTGCTCTCAAAAATGAAATATAAGCATCTAAAAATCAGAAAAGTGTCTGCCAGATACTTTTCCCTTTGCCAAAAAGAGTGGTTTCCAGAACAAGCTGAACTTTGAACTTTTGAATATAAAATCTCAAAACTAATCAGTTCATTCTTGAGTCCAAATTAATATTTGAGGAGCTCCTGAAACATCGCTTTTATAGTAAACATACATATTGCCCCCCCAGTAAGGTGCTCATTGGATCATGGTGCTCTTAAATTCTAGCTCTCCAGACAGATTTATCACTAAACATCTAAAGGCCTTTCATCCTGCAACACTTGAAACAGAACTCAAAATGCATACATGCATCCTAAAACACATTCAGAGAACATTAACAAATGAACATGAAGCAAGAAACAATTACAGTGCAGCGGTGTGGCTGCTTGATGGAAACCAAATTAACTTTCATTTAATTTGCAATCAGTTAAATCAGACACAAGAGGGCGCACTTCTTCACTTCCTCTAAAAGTCATAATGATGGATTTGTTTTGTTGAGGCTTTCGTAAGGATCCTAAATCTTTCTTTTCAGCTTTTAAGATGCAACAAATTACTTTGTCAAAACTCATTAAGCAGACAGTATTGAAAAATTCATTTTCCATTTTATTATCCTTTTTATTTTAGCCACTAAATAACTGCAGCATTTCCCACACAATTAAATTATATTTGTGGCAAAAGGCGCAAGGGCACACGCTCGTGGATTTTTGTGTGTGTGTGTGTGTGAGTCAAAGACATGCACTTAAAAAAAAACAGCTACTAAATAACATGAGCTCCTCTGAAAATAAAATAAGGCCTACTTAGGATTGCATTAGGTGGGACTGACCTTTAGCAGCGAGGTCCAGATGATTTTTTATTCTTCTCTCCCTCTCTTCCAGCTGTTGGGCCAGTTGAGCGTTCTTCCAACCTGAGAACCAAACCAGTTCCAACAGAAAGAGAAACAATTAAAACAAAGTGGTGTCTGCTGAGCAAAATAATAAATGGACGTACAGTTTTAAATCAATTCTAAAAGCAATCACTTATCTATTGAATTAGGCTTGCAACACCGACCCTTTTTCATGCTTTCAATTATTCCGTCACTCTGTGGCATGGCGGAGGCTGGATGTTTGATCCTTTCAGGGATCTTCAACTTGTTTCTGATTAAAGGATGTCTGAGCAGAGCCACTTGACACAGGGAGAAGCAGTTTGAGGTCAGCCAGTAGGTAAAGACTGCCTGAAGTTTGAACAAAAGAGAAAAAACAAATTGAGACGGCTGGAAAGATGCAGCAGCAGGAGAGGTTTAAGTGACTTTTTGTTATGATGTGAGAACAAAAACAGATGTGTGTGAACGACAGACTGACCGTGGGGAAGTTGACGGTGAGAG